>JAJIBD010009330.1:0-15000 GCA_021461705.1 Cryptotis parvus
CCCGACACCCTCAGCCTCCTTCCCTCTCTCCCCCAACCCTCGCTGTCCCATCCCTCCCCCTCTCTCTCCTCCCTCCCCCACCCCCTCACCATTCTGTCCCCGCTGTCTCTGCAGCTGTCCGACACTCTCTCCCTGGGCCGTGCCCCCTCCGTGTCCAGCCTCAGCAGTGCCACCCCTGACCCCGTCCTCCACCTGCCCGTCTCTGCTGGACTCACGCAGCAACTCTCTGGACCAGAAGTAAGTGAGAGGCCTGATATCTCAGGCGTTGCGGTGGGTGTCCTGGGCCGAGGGCAGTGCCCAGACAGCAGCACGGTGCCGAGATGCTGCCCCCAGCAGGGCGCCCCTTCTCCGGCCCTCCACTGCCCGCTTCCCGTCACCGTCACACCGGAGACATCGGGAGCCCGAACCTGGAAAGAGATTTGAAGCTGCTTTGGAAAAAAGCGTTTTGTAGGACCAGAGAGAACAGTGGGTGGAGCGTGTGCTTTGGCATGGAGCTTGCCCGGGTAGTGGGGCCCCGGGCCCTCTCATGGTCCCCCAAGCCCACCAGGATTGATCCCTGAGCACAGAGCCAGGGGTAAGACCTGAGCACTGTTGGGCGTGGCCTGAAAAATAACAGAAGAGAGAAAGTGCTTTGGTGGCGCTGCAGAGCTCGTCCCAGAGGTCGGGCACTTGCCTTGCATGTGCCAGCCATGGCTTGGATTCCTGCCAGTGTGTGCGGTCCCTGAGCACTGCTCGTATGACCCCAAAGCAAACAGCCATTGTGGAGTTTTTTGGTGTCATTTTGTTTGGCTTTTTCTGGCTCTGCACTCAGGAATTACTCTAGCAGTGCTCAGGGACCATATGGGATGCCGGGATCAAACCGAGTCAGCCGGCGTGCAAGGCAAATTCCCTCCCCACTGTGCTGTTGCTCCGGCCCCAGAACTGTGCTCGCTGGTTGGTGCCCCTGTGGCCGAGGGTGCTGTAAAGGGTTCCGAGCGCAGGTTCTTCCGGAAAAGAGTAAAGCGAAAAGGGGAGCACGGAGAAAGCAGTGGCTTAAGCACCTGCCCTGCTCGCGGCCGACCCAGGTTCACCCTGATCCCACGGAGCGATGCCTGAGCGCAGAGCTGGAGTCAGCCCAGAGCGGCACCGAGTGTGGCCCAACCCCTCGGCCCCCCAGAATAAGTTGATAAACCAGCTCTAGCGTTAGGGGAGCACCCAGCTGGGTCGCGGGACTCTGGCCATCTCCACCACAGACAGCTCCGCCCTCCCAGAGACCCCAGTGGGGACTCGGGTCTGGCAGCCACCCTGCCCTGCCCTGCTGGCTCTTCCTTGGGTTTCAGTTTCCTGCATTCCTGACACAGGTGCTCCGGGTCAGGGGTCATGCCTCGGAGAGCCGCTGCCCCACCATGCATCGAGGGGTGCGCGGTGCGGGAATAGCATGGAGGCTCCAGGAGAGGGTCGTTGTCAGAGAGATCTCGGGGCGGCGGTGGGGAGACAGCCTCCCACCGAGGCCTGACTGACGCTCTCCTTCCTTCTCCCTCCCTCGCCCACCCCCTTTAAGGACCCCGGAAGCTAATTCCCGGGCCTCCAGCCCCGGCCCAGACTATGAGCAATTTCAGATCGTCCCGGCCGTGGAAACACCATTTTTGGCCAGAGCAGGAAAAAATGAATTTCTCAACCTTGTTCCAGATATCGAAGAGATCAGACCAGGGTGAGTACGGCATCAGCCAGAGGCCCCAGGCACAGGGCCAGTCACAGGCGCTGAAGGACTCCCCTGGCCAGCACCCTGGGCTGTGCAGCAGACCTCGTGGGCTAGAAAAGGACTTCCCGCCCTCTTCCCGCCCGTTGCCCCTGCAAGTAGAGCGTCTCCGCTGACCCTCGTGAGGAGATGATTCCACGGTCCAAGTTATCGGCCACTGTCCTAAATGTCTATGAAGTAGCTCTTGATCAGACTGAAAAAATACAGACCAGCTGTAGGGCTCACTTCCAGCAACGTTACTGGGTCCATGCCACAGTCTCGGGATAGGGAGAGCCGGGCCGTGTCTGTTCCAGGCTGGGCCGTGTCTGTTCCGGGCTGGGCCATGTCTGGGCCATGTCTGGGCGGGCTGGGCCGTGTCTGTTCAGGGCTGAGCTGTGTCTGTTCGGGCTGGGCCATGTCTGGGCCATGTCTGGGCCGGGCTGGGCCGTGTCTGTTCCGGGCTGGGCTGTGTCTGTTCCGGTCTGGGCCGTGTCTGTTCCAGGCTGGGCCTGGGCTGGCTGGGCCTGGGCTGTGTCTGGGCCAGGCTGATCCTCCAGTTTCAAAGTGCGGGTGCCCGGTGCTCTCACGTGCGTCAAATTGTCTTTCGCCTGTCTTGGGTTTTGGATGGTCTGAGTTGGTTTCCGACCCTGGAAGGAAGCAGCCTCTCTCGTTCTGCCCCTCCAGCTCCGTGGTCTCCAAGAAAGGGTACCTGAACTTCAAGGGGCCCTTTCCGGCAGCTGGGCCAAGCACTTTGTGGTCGTCCGCCCGGCCCTTACGTGCTCCTGTACAACAGCGACAAGGACCCTGTGGAGCGCAGGCGTCATCAACCTGTCCACCGCATCAGGTGGAGTACAGCGAGGACCCGCGGGGCCACGGTGAAGGTCAGTCCTGCCCTGGACTACTCTGGCCACCCGTGGCTGTCCCTGTCTGAGTTCTGAGCCATTCATTTTTTTCTCCCTCCTCCTCCCCCCTCCTCCCCCTCCTCTTCCCCTCCTCCTCCCTTCTTCCGCCTCCCCCTTCTCCTCCCCCTCCTCCCCCTTCCTCCCCCTTTCCTCCCTCCCCCCCCTCCTCCCTTTCAAGGCTAGCCCCACCCTGTGCTTGGGGGTTGCTGCCAGAGGTTGTGGGGGTGAGCCGGCCCCTGCACCTGTGTCCCACGGCCCTGCCCACGGCCCAGCCCCCACAGCTCTGGGGCGACCCGCAGTGACTCCACCTGCCTCTGCTCACCTGCAGGTACCCAACACCTTTGCCGTCTGCACGAAGCTTACCGCGGGGTCCTCCTGCAGGCGCTCAGCGACAAGGACCTGAACGACTGGCTATACGCCTTCAACCCCCTCCTCGCCGGCACCATCCGGTGGGTGTCCCGGGCGGCAGGGCTGTGGCAGGGTCGGAGGCAGGCGAGGCCTCAGGGCGCTGAGCCGTGTCCTCGCAGCTGAGGGGCCTCTGGTTGCATTTATTCGATCCGTCTCCTGCTTTGGCGTCTAGAGCCGAGGCAGGACCCGGGAGGGGAGGGCGGCCCCGTGGAGCTCCCCAAGGCTGGCCCAGACAGGGACTGTCAGACCGGGAAGGCCACAGCCCACACCCCAGAGAGGAGAGGCGGGAGGGGCAGGGTCCCCCGCAGCCTCTGACCCACCCCCGTGTGTCCCCCAGGTCCAAGCTGTCCCGCAGATGCCCGAGCCAAGCCAAGTTCTGAGGGCTGTGAGCGCTCACCCGTCTTTTGAGACATAAAGGAAGTGTCACCGCTCATCTCTGTGACTCGCGTCCTCCTGTCCGTGCTCCCGTGGCTCCTCCTCCCTCTCCAGCCCCCTCGCCCTGCCCCCCGTTGCTCTGTGCTGAGAATCGTGTTAGTAGCATGTGGCCTAACAAAGGGGGAGGACACACACAAACACACAAACACACTAAAGTAAGCCCCGAGCCCGGAGGGTCCCTGCAGACTCTTCGGTTCTTTTCTTGGTGGCTTTGAGTCCTTTGGCAGACGGGTCCCCGCTCCGTCCACTCACGTCTGCCTGTCTCACAGGACGACGCCACACTCGGTTTCTCTGTGCTGTCGGGACGTCCCTTGGGCTTTCTCATTGGCGCAGAGGCTAAGCAAGGTGCTCGCACCTGCCCCCTGCTGTGGTGAACGCCTCGAGTTTCCTTGGGGTGAGAGGGGTGGTGGTTGACTTCGGGATGGGAATGGGACAGGGAAAGCCTTAGGAATCGAGGCAAGTGTTGCTGGGAGCAGCGAAGGGCCCGGCTGTGCTCGGTGGGTTTTGTGGCGCTGACGGGGAGCAAGGCCCTTGGGGTCCCACGTTAGGGTCCCATCTGGAGGAGCCTCTCCCGGCTTGCCCCAGGATGCTGGTTCCCTGGCAGTAGTGCCCCATCATTCACACACTTGCCACACGGGGGCGCCGCCCACCTTCTGGTGCTGGAATCTGAGGCTGCCTCTCTGGGCTCCTTTATTCAAGTGGAACTTGGGTTGTGTCAGTGACTCATCAGAGGGGAAGGCCCCGCAGGGCAGAGCAAACAGGGAAAGTCTCCCGAATCCCAGTGGCTGGTGTTGGCACCCCAGGCCAGGGCACCGTGGCCAGCTCCACCTGGCCTGGAAACATCGTCTGAGGTCCAAGGACCGGAGGCCGCAGGCTGTGGCCCTCCCTGTGGAAGGTGCCAGAAGGTACTGGAAAGTGCTCATGCAGGAGTGGGGGCTTCCATGGACAACACGTGCCCCTGCCCCCCACAGGCTCCCAGAGAGGGTGACTGCCCCCACCATGCAGCACTGAGGGGCCGTGGCCTTGAGCCCACCCTCGGGTGAAGAGACCGACCAGCGGCGGCCCAATAGGAGGCGCGTCTTCCCCGCTCCGGGCTTGACACCTTGTTGCGGGCCCGGGCATGGGAAACCCCAGGCCTTGGGCCCGAGCAGCGGAGATTTCTGGAACATTCTTCCCCCTCCTTGACCATCAGGTGCTGGCTGTAGTGTTGCTTGTTTTCTAAGTGGTCTGTGAGAGTTTCGATGTAGTTCAGGGTTTGCTCATTGTCTAACGGACACAGTAGCCCCTGGGGGGTGTCCGCAGCCGGGGCTCTGGTCCTTCCTGGACGGAACCACCCCTGACCGCAGGGGAGTCAGGAACGTGGAACTTGGTCCTTTGCAAGTGAAATCCTGGATGACGCAGCCGCCTTCAGGACCCCAGCACGTGGCCCGTGTCTGTGGCACGTGGGAGGAGGCTGCGGCGAGGAAGCTCACGGGACACGCTGAAACGGGTTCCTGGTTTCCTGCGAGCTCAAACGTGGCTGGCTTGGGAAGTCTTTGCTTTGGAGCTGCCACACTGGACGGCCGCGACCGGCCCATCTGTGAGAGACCCGAGGCAGCTGGGCCTGGGGGGGCAGGCTAGGCAGAGCGCCTTTTCCTGCGTTTCTTTTCCCCACTTCCGGCCAACAGATGGCGAGAACGAGAAGCGAGCCCGACTGCCCATGTCTCTCCTCCCGCCTCTCCCTGCCTCACCCCGAGAGTCGGTCAGCTCTCGGCCCGCTGTGGGGGCCAGCCAGCCCTGCACACAGCCGGGCGCAGGGGAAGGACGGGCACCCCGGTCCACCGCAGCATTCCAGGGCGGTGCGCCGAGCCCCCCCGGCCCTCGCTTTCCCTCTTCAGCTACACAGGGCTCCGCTTGTGTCTTCAGTGGTGAGATTTTGTTTCGCAGCTTCAAGATTTTGAAAGGGTACATCAGGGCCTCGAAAAGGTCTTCAGGGTTGAGAGAAAACAGCTGCCTTAGGGCCAGAGCGACAGCACAGCGGGAGGGTGTTTGCCTTGCATGCAGCCAACCCAGGTTCAATCCCCGACATCCCATATGGTCCCCTGAGCTCTGCCAGGAGTAACCCCCTTAGTATGACCGGTATGACCCAAAAAGCAAAAAAAAAAAAGGCCTCCCTGGCCCCCATGTCAGAGCAAAGACTGGCCTGGCTGCTCCTGCCGCCCTCGCCAGCGCCCGGCCGGTGCCCTCGCCCCCAGCTCACGCTCTCCCGGCGGGATCAGGGCTGGTCCTTCTGCTGGACGTGTGTCTTCATTGTTCCCTTTGGCTCCCTTTCAAAATAACATGATTATTAATCTGCTCCCTTAACACGCAAAGACTAATCTGCTGCTACTTGCTGAGTGTTCACTGCGCTGGCCACCGGGCCAGTAGTCACCTCGCCCCTGGCCAGACCTTCACTGCAGCCCACAGGAATCTGTTGATCTGTGCTGCCTTGCACGGTGGAGCATCAGCCGAGGACCTGGCGCTTCCCCACGGGCCATGAGTGAGGCTTGTGTCTGAGCCCCGGGGAGAGGACCGGAAGCTGCTGCTCTCAGGGAAGGAATGGCCGTCCACGGGTCCCTGTGGAGACACTGCCGGCCGGCGGCGGGGTCTCTTGCGCTCAGACAGAAGGCGCCACTGAGGCGGGTCTCTGGCCAGAGCCTGGCTGCTGTCTGCTGTGGGGGCCGAGTTCCTGCCTGCTTACGGTGAACGTGCCAGCTCCACTCCCACGGACTCCATCCGCCTCCTCGTGTATAGCGTGTCTCGGGCAGCTCCGGCGTCCTTGTCTGGGGAGAGCCTGCCCCCCTCCTCGGCCACGCCGGCGTGGCCTTCTCGGACCAGGACTCGGCGCCTCGTCTCCCCTGAAGGAGCCCGTCAGCAACAGTGTCCGTGGTGACGTTCCCACTTCCATGCTCACGTTTCCCCTGTAAATACTCTGACGGTGGAGCCCGAGCATACAGACTGTAAATAGAGTTCTCGTATTTGTACTGATTCTGGTTCTGCTGTACTGCCCTCCATGTGCAATGCAGACTTCACCTGACTAGCTTTTGCATCACGGAACTCGGTGACCGAGGTCAAAATAATAAAGGTACAACCGTACACACCAGGGCTCAGCCGTGCATTTGTCCGGACATGGTGGTGTTTATGCGCTAACTGGACAGGGGGACTCTTGGGGGCCACACTTAGAGCTCAGCGATGGAACCCAGGCCTCCCGCAGCCACGCCGGCATGCCTGCCCTTTGAACCCATCTCCCGACATGCAGAGATAGTTTTCGTCTTTTTGGGGTCACATCAGAGAGTGCTCAGGGCTTCCCTGCACTCAGGAATTACTCTTTTTTTTTTTTTTTTTTTTTTGCTTTTTTGGGTCACACCCAGCAATGCTCAGGGGTTACTCCTGGCTCTGCACTCAGGAATTACTCCTGGCGGTGCTTGGGGGACCATATGGGATGCCGGGAACGAACCTGGGCCAGCACAGGCCGACTGCGTGCAAGGCAAACGCCCTACCCGCTGGGCTATCGCTCCGGCCCTCAGGAATTACTCTTGCAAGGCAAGTGCTCTCCCCGCTGTGCTGTTGCTCCAGCGCCAACACACGAGAGATTTCTTCACTTGCTGAGGTACCACTGTCACGAATGAAAGTCCTGATGCTGTCGCCTGTACCACGGAGGTGGCTGTATGCCCAGGAGGTTGGTGTGCCGGAGTCTCTGAAAGTGCTCCCCTCGTGGGCGGGAGAGAGTCCTGGGGTTAAGGCACTCCCTGTTCGTTGCCAGCTGTGGTTCTGTGCCCGGCACCATTACATGAGGCCCAAAACCTGAAAGGGAAAAGAAGAAACGCCTCCCCCATTGTGGCCGTTCCAGCCGGGGGTCACCCCCTTTCCTGAGCCTCGGTCCACCTGCCCGTGACTGTTGCATGGTGGGTTTTGGGGCCGGGGAAGAAGCCCCGATTCGGCGAGTCGCGGTGTGGACACAGCAGGCTCCTGTGCAGTTGGGGCGAGAGAAGAGCGAAGCTCGCGCAGCAAGTCGTCGTCCCACCAACAGGTCCCACCAGACATTCGCACGCCGAGTGCCCACCTGTGAATGTCTGCAGGGCTGAGGGAGACCCCTGCCGCGGGGCCCCTCTGTCCACCTGGTGAGGAGAATGCTCCTTGCCCAGTTCCGTCTGATGGCAAGAGGTCAGTCTTGGGGCCGGAGGCGATAGCCCAGCGGGTAGGGCGTTTGCCTTGCATGTGGCAGGCCTGTGCGAACCTGGGTTCGATCCCGGCATCCCATATGGTCCCCGAGCATCGCCAGGAGTGATTCCTGAGTGCAGAGCCAGGGAGAAACCCCCTGAGCATTGCTGGGTGTGACCCAAAAAAGCAAAAAAAAAAAAAGAGGTCAGTCTTCCAGAGCCAAATAAAACCAAATAAGGGGGCCGGAGAGATAGTCCAACAGGTAGGACATTTGCCTTGCACGCGGCCAACCCTGTTCAATCCCGGCATGCCATAGGGTCCCCTGAGCACCGCCAGTAGAGCCAAGAGTAACCCTTGAACATCGCCAGTGTGACCCAAAACAAGTTTCCAAGAAGCAGAGGCAGTGTCAGTCCTGATCTTGGGTCTGAAAAAGCTCTTTGGGACACTGCCATTTCAGTAAGTTCCTTCCTGCATGATAGAAGGGTCAGCCTGCCGCCCTCCATGCCAAGTCTGCTGCTGGTGGGTGGGGGTGCCAGCACGGTGCCTGTGCCCTGCGCCAACTCTCCCTGCTGGGCCCCAAGGGAAGATTTTTTCCACTCTGCCTGGTACCGCCTCTCTGCAGCCCTCACAGCTTGCCTGGCACATTACGGGTTCGGCGTCTGGCTGAGGAATGGCAGCTCTGGGGTTGTCAGTCAGGAAGGTCAGGCCACACCTGGTGGTGTGCTACAGGCTGGTGTGTGCCAACCCTTCATGCCACCCCAAGAGCCCCAAAGTCATCACGATCACGATCTTCCCGTTAATCATCTATTTGCTAGAGCGGGCACCAGTAATATCTCCATATGTCCTGTCTCATGCCGTTAGAGCAAAGGGCATCGGCTTGCTACAGGAACATAAAAAGCCTTAAACCATTATATTAGGATATGGGAATGACCTAATATAATTGTTACTGGCATTTGGCATGTCAAATACAACATGAGCAGCTTGCTAGGCTTGCCGTGCGGGAGGCATATTCTTTAAACACCTCCAAATAAAGCATTTATTGATGAACCCGGCGCGGCTGCAAGCGCCCTGCAACCGGGCTGTGATGGGCTGGTCGGCTGGGTGGAGTTCTGAAGAGAGGGAAGTCCGAATGTGGAAAATGGCGGCACCCATGGAGTGGGTGGGGGGGGTCATCTGGCTTGTTGTGAGGTTCTGCCGGGGTGGTGGGCCAAGGCTAGAACCCACCATGCCTCCCGACTGCCTCATGAACGGCTGGGCACAGGGAGAGCAAGGAACCGCTCTGCCCCATGTCTAAGAGTCATAGTGTTGGTTTTCCAGGGGCGGGTGGGGTGGGATGAGGGTGGTTTCTGTGCCAAAGTATCGAACCCAGAACCTCATACATGCAAGGCAAGTGCTGACCACTTGGTGGCACCTTCAGCCCCTTGTCCCACCCCCTGCTCCCCCCCATCATTGTTTTCTGTTATGCCACGTGAACCAGTCATTCGAGTTTGTAAGAGTCCAGGACCTGAGCACGGCCCAGCTGGGAGTCTCCAATCTGGCCCAACCCGTCTGCTACTTCCACACCCCCTTGGGTAATCGGAACCTTAGGCTCAGTACAAAAGCAGGCAGGGCTGATTTTTTGTACAGTTTGATTCAGGATTTGAGGAGTCACCTGGGTGTGCCCAGATGTCTAGTCACATTGACTCAGCATAATTTCTCCTTGCTAAATCTCAGACGAAAGCAATCAATTCCTTCCTGCTACTAATCTGTGGGTACACTTTCCTTATAACCCTGGGGAAAGAGGAAAGACCAAGTTGAAAGGTGACCTGCCCCACCCTGGGACCGCTTCCAGGGAGCCACTGTGTAAAATCCTGCCTAGGAAATTTCTCCAGCTACAGCGTGTCCCCCAAAACTGGCCACTGGACACCTGCAAAGCATGTGTCCTTGCCCCTGGACTCTCTAGTACTCTGGAAGGATTTTAGGGGTCTGGAGAGACCGCAAGAGGTTGGGCACATGTTTGCCCATAGAAGGCTCAGGTTTATTCTTGGCACCGGATAGTTCATCGAGCACCCCAAAACCAAAGCAATGTTCAGATATGTTATAAATTGGAATCCGCCAAAACTGAAAACCCGCACTCTACAGGGTCCAAAGAGAGTGTACAGTGGTTAGGACACTTCCTTTCACGCGGCCAACCTGGGTTCAGTCCTGGGCAGCCCATGTGGTTCCCTGAGCACTGCCTGAATGCAGAGTCATCCTTAAGCATCACTGGGTGTGGACTGAAAATGAAAGAAGAAAATCCGAAGGGAAAAAAAAATTCCAAGAGGAAATTAAAAAGACAGCCAAAACTGGGGCTGGAGCAATGGCCCAGCGGGTAGGGCATTTGCCTTGCACGAGGGCCGGCCTGTGCTGGTCTGGGTTTGATCCCCGGCATCCCATATGGTCCCCGAGCACCACCAGGAGTAATTCCTGAGCAAAGAGCCAGGAGAAACCCTGAGCATTGCCGGGTGTGACCCAAAAAAGCAAAAAAAAAAAAAAAAAAAAAAAAAGACAGCCAAAACTGGGAGAAATATATAAATATAAATCATATGTCTGGTAGAGAAACGATTTCAAATACTTAGAAAACAACTTATGGCAATGCCGGGGCGGGGGCTTCACTGAGGCCTGAGGGGCCGTTGCTAATGGCCGTGGATCAGAGACACACAGGCAGGGCTTGTGCTCTGCTACGTCAGCCCCATCAGGCCCCAAACAGTCATTTCCTGGGTCCAGGGAGAGAGCGCAACAGGTGGGGTGTTTGCCTTGCTCTCGGCCAACCTGGGCTTGACTCCCACTTGTCCCATATGTCCCCTGAGCCCCACTAGGGGTGATCTGAGGGCAGAGCCAGGAGTGAGCCCTGAGCACTGCCAGGTGGAGCCCCCCATCCCCCAAACCCCAAATAAAAACAACCAAAATCCTTTATCCCCAGCGATGCTCAGGGCTTACTCCTGACTCTGCAAGGAATCACCCCTGGTGGTGCTTGGGGGCCATATGGAACACCCAGAATTGAACCTGGTCGGCGCATGCAAGAACAAAAGCCCTCCCTGCCGGACTATTGCTCCTGCCCCACAATTCTTTACATTTTAAAGACAAAAGTTGAGGCTGAATATCTGTGGACCGATAGCACAGTGGGGAGGGCATTTGTCTTGCACGCGGCTGACATGGGTTCAATCCCTGGCGTTCCACATGGTCCCCGAGCACTGCCAGGAGTAATTCCTGAGCACAGAGCCTGGAGTAACTCTGGAGCATTGCCAGGTGTGACCCAAAAAGTAAAAGGAAGGAGGAAAACAGCTTCACAGCAGGGGACACTTAGCGGCAGTGTACACCTTCCACCCCTGGAGGCGTGTCAGGAATGTATTTCACCTCCACAAAATCTAGAACTGCAGTGGAGCCGCGAGAGAACACAGCCTAAAAGGGGCCTGCGAGGTGGCACAATGGTTAGGACACACCCAGCAGGTACCTCTCCTGGCTCAAGTCCCAGCACCACTCGGCCCCGAGCATCACCAGCACCTCCGGGTCCCTGGGTCTCCCCAGCTCACAGCTTAGGCCTTTGCACTGAAGAAGCACCCGAGAATCGCTGGTGGGACCCCAAAACTCCCGAGTGCTGCTTCAGAGACTCTGCCCCCCATAAACAAATGAGACAAATCCAACTTGAAGATTTTATTTTCTTTTTGGGTGCTCAGGGGGTTACTCCTGGCTCTGCACTCAGGAATCACTCCTGGTGGTACTTGGGGACCAGATGGGATGCCGGGAATGGACCCTGGGTTGGCACGTGCGAGGCAAACACCCTCCCGCTATGCTGTCGCTCCAGCTCCCCTTTTTTAGAGCATTGTCAATGCTCCTGGCTCAGTGCAGGGGTTGGTGGTCCTCGGGGGACGGGGCTGTGGGACCACCCCAGTGCCAGCAACCACGAACACTCTCCCCGAGTCACCCCCAGCCTCTGGTGTTCACGGCAGACTTGAGTCCTGTCCCAGTGTTTCCTAGAGCCTCCTTCAGGCTAGGCGCGGCTCGGGCTGACGCCGCGTGGCAGTTTGCTTCCCTGGCTGTACACAGCACCCCAGAGCCACCAGGAGCAGCCCCAAGCACTGCACCACAGAAGCCCTAAGCACCACTGGGGGTGGCCCCAAACAAAAACAACCGTCATGGGGCTGGGGGTTAGCGGACACAGACGCATGTCCTGCTGTGTGAGCCCCGACTTCTGTTCCTGGGGAGGGTGAGCCTGGAGGGCCCCACCCCGGCTCTGCTTACCCTGAGCTGCACCACGGCACCGATCCCTGAGCGCTGAATGGAGACACCCCGCACCAAACATTTTTGGGTCTAGGCCATACCTGGTAGTGCCCAGGAGACCCCTGGCGGTGTCAAGGACAGAACCTGGCGGGCAGTACGCAAGGGCAGTGCCTTAACCTTGGACCGTCTCTCTAAGCCACCCCACCCCCAATTTTAATGTAACGAGCCAGTCCATACAAGTCTGCTCTGTGGCAGGCTGGAGGCTGGTTCACACCGATTCTCCGGGCTGGTTGCTGCAGAGAGCGGAAGGGAGCAGGTATACACTGGGGGTCCCGGGTAGGGGGTCCCGGGAACAGGCTTTAGAGGAGGCCTAGTGGGAAGCAGTCTGTCTTCGGCTTCGGGACCACCTCCCGCGGCCCCGCCTACATCCACGCCTGACATCGGGCTGTTTGTTTTGCTGTGAATTGCCCTGAAAGAACAGGGACCGGAGCAATAGTACAGCAGGGAGGACACTTGCCTTGCACATGGGCAACGCAGGTTCAAGCCCCAGCACCCCCTGTGGTCCCCAGAGCCAGGAAGAAGCCTTGAGCACCCCGGTGTGGTCCAAAACCAAAGCAAAACCCCACATTTCTTTGCAAGATATGCATAGAAATTCCAAATTTCCAGAGTTCCCAGAATAACTTTTCCTTATTGCAATGTAAAATACCAAGAGCGCTCAGAAGGCTGGAGCTGGAGCTCGCTCTAGGATTTGATCCGCGCCTCCACTGTCGTCTCCCCCCCCAGCCTTCGGGGAGGCTGCCCCAAAAGCAAAACAAAATTGCTTTTACTGCGATTTAACATCTCAAGTGATCACACAGCCGCCACCAGAATTCTCTGCGGCAGGACATTGCAGAAGCTCCTTTGCTACAGTAACGGCCCAGCGTAGGGAAGACACAGCCTTGGCAGGACATTGCTGGACGCTCCTTTGTTACAGTAACGGCCCAGGGTAGGTAAGACACAGCCTCGCTTCCAGTGCACGAGGCCCAAATCCTGCCCAGTGCAGGCGCCCATCTCCCCCCCACAAGCACCTTGGGGTGCGGCTTAATAGATAGCCTGGGGGGGCAGGGGAGGTGAGCCAAGAGTCAGCCCTGAGCATCGCAGGGTGTAACTTAAAAAAAAATAAAAGAAAAGGCTTTGGTGGGCCGGAGCTATAGTCCAGCGGGGAGGGCGTTTGTCTTGCATGCGGCCGACCCGGGTTTGATCTCCGGCATCCCAAAGGGTCCCCACAGCACCATCAGGAGTAATTCCTGAGTGCAGAGCCAGGAGTAACTCCTGTGCGTCGTTGGGTGTGACCCAAAAAGAAAAAAAAAAAGGCACAGTAGGTAAAGCGCTCACCAGGAGTGATCCCTGAGCTGAGCGCAGAGCCAGGAGCAGCCCTGAGCCTCCCGGGGTGTGGCCTGGACCATCTTCTCAAAAGGAAAAAAAAAAAAAAAAAAAAAAAAGTAGCCCCGGCCTCGAGGCCCAGACACCCGCAGTCAGCGTGACTTGAGCAATTCAACCCTGGGGAGCGCTAACCACTTGTTTATCACTTAGGGTACGGGGTGATACTCAACAAAACACACAGCCCCGACGCGCCCGCAGACCCTCGGGATCTGGTCTCCGGCGCCCGGGACCGACCCTGCGCGCGCTCTCAGGGGAAGGGGCGCAAGGGCGGGGCCTCCAAGCGGACCCCACCGCTGCCAGCTCGCGTGGGGCGCGCCCGTTTCTCACCTGCAAGAGGGGAGTGTGGCACGGGACCCCACGATATCGAGGAGAGGATCCCACTCCCAAGCCGCTTGGCCGCAAGGGTGACCCCTGAGCCGCGCGGGCAACAGACCACCCCGTGCCGGCCCCGCACGCAGTGCCGGGGTCAGCGTGAGGACCCCTCAGTGCTCGGCCCCAGGCACACGGCAGAGCCCTACGTTAGCGTAGTCCCACGAGGAACGACCCCCGCCAGCCCCTTCCCGGGTCCGGGCGACCCCCGCCACCCCATCTCTCCTGCGCTCCGCGCCCCGCCTCCGCCGCTCGCCCATCGATGCGCTCGGCGCTCGCCTGAGCCGGCCCCGGGAGTGGGCGGGCCCGCGGGCCTCAGGTGGTGTAACAGGCGCCGCGGCCGACCAATGGGCTGTCTGATAAGCCCCGCCCCTGATCCCTGATTGGCTGGCACCGGAACGTCCCTGCCCCGGCCGGGAGGTGAGTCCCAGCCGCTCCCCGCCGGGCTCCTTCGTTTGCTCGCCCGGCACCGCTGCTGCTCCTCTGCCGCCGCCGCCATGGCCCAGTGAGTGTCTGCCCCGCCGCCGCGCACTCCCCAAGAGTGTCCGGGGACCCCAGCTTCTCCCGAGCCCGGCCTCGTGGTGCCCGGAGCCGGAACGCCTCGCCGCCTCCCCTGCTCGGGCGTGGCCCCTCGGCTCCTCGCGGGGTCCCGCGCCCCGAGGCCCGGGCTGGACGGGATGGGCGCGGGCGTCCGTGACCGCCTGTCCCCGGGGGGGTGCAGGGGAGCCCTGTTCGTAGTTTCTGGGGAGGTGGGGGGGACCCAGGACTCCCAGCGCAGACGGAACTTGGGGTACCGAAGTTGATGGGCGCAAAGGCTGCAAAGCCCGGCCCGGGCGGGGGCGCTGACCTGTTTGCTTCGCCGCTGCAGAGCCGACATCGCGCTGATTGGACTCGCCGTCATGGGCCAGAATTTAATTCTCAACATGAACGACCACGGCTTTGTGGTAAGTGCCTGGGCCCGGGTCGCGCTGCGCCTCCTTGCCAAGCTCCCTGGGCGCCCATCTGGACGCGGGTCCTCTTTGCACCTGCCCTGCTGACCACCTGGCGCTGCCGGGGAAGCACCCATGGACGTGACGCCCCGGGAACACTGAGGAGATAGTTTCCGTGTAAATGCGTGGCTGCCTTCGAGGCCCGAATTAGCTGGCTGCAGCTTCCCATGGCCTGTGACCCCGCGCGACGTGGCCATTTGCTTACCTTCAACCTGTTGACCCAAGGAGATGACCTTTGCTTACCTTTTTCTGTCTCCTCATCTCACTTAAGCCCCTGCTTCGTGATCCACCCTCCCGGCCCGCCTACCCCAGCCTGGGGCTGAGTGGAAGTGCCCAGACC
>JAJIBD010009330.1:17500-48652 GCA_021461705.1 Cryptotis parvus
CTCTCTCTCTCTCTCTCTCTCTCTCTCTCTCTCTCTCTCTCTCTCTCTCTCTCTCTCTCTCTCTCCCTGTAGTGGCAAGGCTGGACCCCATGGTCTCCCCACCCAGACACGTGCCCGCCCGGCCTTGCTCTGCCCCTAACGCCGTGTCTGGTCCCAGGTGCCGCTGCTGGACTCTGGCGACATTATCGTTGACGGCGGAAATTCTGAGTACAAGGACACCACGGTGAGTGGTGCCGAGAACGTTCTAGAAAGAGTCGCCAGCACCATCCTGCCGGAGGGGGTGGGGGGCCCTGATGGCCTCATGCCCAGCCCTGCCCGCTGCTGAGCTGGGCTGGTGTCCCCGGGGGCTCCCGCACTCCCTCCACAGAGCCCTCGAGACCCTTTTCTCTCCCTAGAGGCGGTGCCGAGACCTCAGTGCCAAGGGCATCTTGTTTGTGGGCAGCGGCGTGAGCGGGCGGCGAGGAGGGGGGCCCGCTACGGCCCGTCACTCATGCCAGGCGGGAACAAAGCCGCGTGGTGAGTCTCTGCAGCCCCTGCCAGCGTGGGGTCCAGGCGGGCTCCGTCTCCGCGTCTCCCTGTGGTGCCCCATCGGCCACAGTCCACTATCCCTTACCGCGCGTTCCCCGTGACCTGAGCCTGGGAGTTCTGAAGGTCTCAGCCCAAGGTCTCGGGTCCCAGAAGCGGTTCTGAGGTCCCCCAGACTGGCTGTTACACCCCGCTAACCTCTCAGCTCTGCTCCCCGGGGAGCGTCACCTGGGTAGCCCCCTCTCAGAACGGAGCCGAGGACCCTCGCGGCCTCTGGAAGGAGACAGACATTTTATCCAATGTGGACGCGGCCAGAGTGTCCTGATTCTGTGCCAGGGGACCGCCAGGGACAGATGTGTCTGGCAAGAAGCCCATTGACCTTGGGGTCCAGAACAAACTAGCCACAGGAAGCAGGGAGTGATGGACTAGCGGTGACAGGGACGGGGTGGGCGTGGCCCGCACATGCGTAGCAGCGACCCTGGAGACACAGGCGGGCGGGCGCTACAGAGTAGCAGCGGCCAGAGAGACAGCACAGCGGGAAGGGCGTTGGCCTGCCATGAGGCCCACCGGGTTCTATCCCTGGAGTCCACATGGTCCCCGAGTCCCCCAGTAGTAATTCTTTTTTTTTTCTTTTTTGGGTCACACCCGGCGATGCTCAGGGTTACTCCTGGCTCTGCACTCAGGAATTACTCCTGGCGGTGCTCGGGGGACCATATGGGAAGCCGGGGATCGAACCGGGTCGGCCACGCGTGGAGGCAAACGCCCTCCCTGCTGTGCTGTTGCTCTGGCCCCTCAGTAGTAATTCCCGAGTGTAGAGTCAGTAGTAATTCCGAGTGTAGAGCCAGGAGTGACCCCTCGGCATTGCTGGGTGTGACCCAAACACAAATTTAAAAAACTTTTTTAAAAAGTTCTAAATTTAAAAAGTTTCTAAATTTAAAAAATTTAGAAAACACGAAGTCCACATTCATGCTAAATACCTCACCTCAGCTACAGTATAAAGGTTTTTTTTTTTTTATGGTGAAAGAAAGCGAATGAAGAGAAACAATTGCAGAAGTGGCGAGTGGCACAGAAACGCCCGTCAGGCTGTGCAAGACTGTGGGGCAATAGCCGCTGAGCAGCGACGGGAAGGAAACAGCGGCTGGGGCCCGGCACAGCAGGGAGGGCGCTGCGGTGCGCACGGCTGGCCTCATCCCAGCACCCCTGTGACCCGAGCACCGCCAGGAGTGACCGCTGGTGCGGTGCTCCATCCTCGCCCCCAAAAAATAGAGAAGAAAATCGGAGGCCGGGCCGGAGGCACAAGAGCCTTCTCTCTGGGAGTTTGATTGTCCAGGTTTCAGGAATCGTGTTAGGTGTTAACGCTGGCGTGCTCACCTGTGACCCCCAGAAGTGAAGGGCTGGACACAGACCCCCAGATTCGGCCCCACCCTGTGTGTGGTCCTGGTGGCCCAGCGGCGCCACGCACAGGGCGGCAGAGGCGAGGGCACGGGCTGGGGGCAGGTGGACTGCCCTCCCGGGCAGCCGGGTCCTGTTTCCTCTCGCCGAGGGCCTGGGCTGGGCTGCTCGCGCTTGTCCCGAAGCCGGGTAAGGTGGCTGCGGGGCCCTAAAGCTCCAGGCAGAGCCTCGCCGCCCGCAAAGCTGTCAGACTGGCTGGGCGGGAGCGAGGCCACGGGAACAAGGCCACGGGGCAGGAGCTGCCCGCGTCTGCGTCAGCCCGAGGGTCAGCTGGAGGTGTGTCTGTCCAGGGTTCCCACACCCAGGCTGTCCCAGGACGCTGCTGGCCCGAGGCAGGAGCTCTGAGGAGGGTCCCTCAGTGCTCGGCTCTCCTGAAACTGCGGGGAGCCCCCCCCCTCCCCCCCAGACTCGGATGCTCAGACCGAGCGCTCCGCTCTCCGTGGCCCTGACGCTGCCGCTCCCCCTGCAGGCCACACATCAAGACCATCTTCCAGGAGATCGCGGCCAAAGTGGGCTCCGGTGAGCCCTGCTGTGACTGGGTGAGCGAAGGGCCCCTGGGTGGGGTCACCTCGGGGACGAGAGTGTGGCCGGGTGCGTGGAAGGACCCGTGGGTGGGGTCGCAACAGCATCGATGAGAGAGTGGCCCAGGACTGGGGCCCTCAGGGGGCCACGGACTATAACCGCAGGGAATCGAGGTGACGCTGGCTGCTGCGTTTCTCGGGCAGAGATCACGAGTGGGAGAGGAGCGTGGGGTGGGGTGTGGTGTGGGGGGTGTTACGGGGTGTGGGTGTGACGGCAGTAGGGGTATGTGGGAGTGTTGTGAGTCTGTGTTGGTCCTTGGTTGTGTGTATGGGGTGCGTGGGTATTTGGGGTATATAGGTGTGGCGAGTGTTGTGGGCGGTGTGGGGGTGTGTATATGGGGTGCGTGTAGGTATTTGCACGCGTGCTGGGGGTCGACCGGGGCTTCTTGAGTCAGGCGTGTACTGCCTCCCCTCAGCCTTGGCTAGTGATGGCCCCTGTTAGAGCTCGGGGACCGTCCTCAGGCGCCAGGAAGGGCCGGGCGGCTCAGTGCTCGAGTGCTTGGCTGTGAGCCCCTGGTCCATTTCCCATCACTGCACAGTCCCCTCAGCACTGCTGGGGTGGCCCCCCAACCCCTCAAACCCCCACCTGAAAGACAAGGTGGGACAAGGTTTCTGTGAGTGACTGTCGCCTTCTGGCAGAGCCTAAGGCGACGTTGCAGCCAGAGCTGACCCCTGCCCTCAGCCAGGACAGCTGCCGGCACAGACGCCTCCTGCCCCTCGGGCTACGAGGACCCCGCTCGGACAGGGTGGTCTTGGTGGTCCAGGCCCGTGGGACGGGGAGAAGAAATGGGGGGTTTGGGGAGCCCACACTCTCGGCAGCTCGCGGTCCTCCTGACAGTGAGGCCGGGTCATTCTTCCGTGCTGCAGGGATCCTGGCGGCCTTGCCAGCACGTTGGGTCCCGTGGGCCAGCGAGACTCCGCCCCCTCCTGTGAGGCAGGAGCGCGGGACGGTGACCAGGGATTGGCTTTCAGGTTGGGGCGGCCAGACGTAGGCAAGGCCAGAGACAGGGACGACCTGTAGGCAGTGTTGGGGCGCCAGGCTGGGTCCCCACTCTGACCTGCTCCTCCGGGTGCTTGTATCCATCACAGCATGTGAGTGGCCCAGGACCAGATAATAGTGGCTCAGACCAAGCCAGAAAGTACAGCTGGCTTGTTGGGGCTCTAGTTACTAGGGTGGTGAGTTCAGGGGTGCAGCGGTGGGCTGTGAGCCGCAGGAGAGGCTGGAGGAGGGCTGGGTGGGGCTGTAGGCTGGAGGTGAGGGTGGGGCTATAGGCCGGAGGTGAGGCAGGCTGCAGGGTTGGGGCATATGGGGCCATAGGCCAGAGCTGAGACGGGTGGGGGCCGCAGGGTGGGGCTGCCCGTGGCGCCCCGCTGTGACTCTGCTCCCCTGGAGTGGGCCTGAGACGCGTTGCCCGGCAGGTGGGGGAAGAGGCGCGGGCCACTTCGTGAAGATGGTCCACAACGGCATCGAGTACGGCGACATGCAGCTTATCTGCGAGGCCTATCACCTCATGCGTGACGTGCTGGGCCTGCAGCAAGACCAGATGGCCCAGGTGAGCCCCGGGCAGGACCCACCCACAGGGAGCGGCGGGGCAGGGCCACAGGTCACGGGGAAGTGCCAGCTTCCGGCATGGCACTGGGGGTGCCACGGGGAGTCCCAGCCGCCTGTCCTGGCCCCTGATCGCCGCCCGCCCGCCCGCAGGCCTTTGAGGAGTGGAACAAGACAGAGCTGGACTCGTTCCTCATCGAGATCACCGCCAACATCCTCAAATTCGCGATGCCGACGGCCAGCACCTGCTTCCCAAGATTCGGGACAGCGCCGGTCAGAAGGGCACCGGGAAGTGGACGGCCATCACGGCCCTGGACTACGGCATCCCCGTCACCCTCATTGGTGAGGCCACAGTCAGCTCTGCTGACCCTGGGTGGGGGGTGCATTCAGCAGCGCCGCCCAGCAGGGGCGTGCACGAGGCCCTGGGCTTGACCCCTGGCAACACAGACGAAATATAGGGCCTGCAGCTGGCCTGGGTTCGATCCCGGCACCCCAGATGGTCCCCGAGCAAAAGGAGTAATTCCTGAGTACAGAGCCAGGACTAACCCCTGGTGTGTGTCTCTGGGTCACCAAAACCAAAACTGGGGCTGTGGAGCACCAGAGCTAGCAGCCTTGCACACAGCCAACCCAGGCTCAATCCCCAGCACCCGTAAGAGCTGGAAATAGCCACGTGCTGTGGCCAGGACGCATGGAGAGAATGCAGGGCTCCCTTCTGGAGGGCGCGAGGAAGGCGAGGTCAGCACGGCGCCTGGCTGGCCCTCGGCCGGAGATTCCCTCTGGTCACTCCAGAGAGGGATGTCCCTGGGTCCCCTGACGGCATCAGGCACGGGAGGTGGTGGAGGGCCTGCCTGGGCCACAAGAGGAGGAAATGGGAGGCCGAGTGTGCTGGCTGATTCACCCCAGCACCCTGGGGCCCTCTGCTTGGGGACTTTGCTTCCCTGAAGGCAGTGACGGAACCGGGTGGGGCCTGACAGCTCGGGCGGGTCACACCCGCCTCCAGTGCCGAGTCACGGTGTCGGCAGCACCGGGTGGCTCTGGCATGTGTCCACGCCAGGACAGTTCTCCCGACCCCCAGAAACGGTTCTCCTTGGGGGGACCGTGCACCGCTGAATGTGGCCGCACGCCTACTGCTCAGTGGGAGGCTCCTTCAGTCTTCATACAAGATATGGTGCAGGGGCCGGAGCGACAGCACAGCGGGGAGGACGTTTGCCTTGCAAGCAGCCAACCCGGGTTCGATCCTCGCATCCCATAGGGTCCCCAGAGCACCCAGGAGTAATTCCTGAGCGCAGAGCCAGGAGGAACCCTGAGCATCGCCGGGTGTGACCCAAAAGCAGAAAATAAATAAGCGCAGCCCCTCAGGACTGCTTAGCGCGGGGCAGGCGGGGCGCGGAGGGTCGGGTTTTCCCTCGGCGGCTCCTTGTGGTCTCTGAGGCAGATGGTCCGGGTGTCAAGGCCCAGGAGAGGTCGGGGGCCCAGTCGGACACTTCTCCAGAACCTTCTCCCTGACCCGGGAGAAGCCGTGTTCGCGGTGCTTGTCCTCCCTGAAGGACCGAGAGGGTCGAAGCCAGCAAGAACCTGAAAGGCCCCCAGAAGGGCAGCTTTGGCGGGGACAAGAAAGCCTTCCTGGAGGACATCCGGAAGGTGAGGGCGGGCGGCGGGAGAGTGGGCAGGGTGTGGGGCGCAGCGAGCGCCCCCCCTGACCCCACGGCCGCGCACCCCAGAGCCCTCTACGCCTCCAAGATCATCTCCTACGCCCAAGGCTTCATGCTGCTGAGGCAGGCGGCCACCGAAGTTCGGCTGGACCCTCAACTACGGCGGCATCGCCCTCATGTGGCGGGGGCTGCATCATCAGGAGGTGAGGGGCACGCGCCGGGCACACCCAGGCGTGCACACAGACGGGCACCTGTGCACACAGGCACACACACACACAGACGTACACACGCCCTCATGGTGCGGCTCCTTGCAGCGTGTTTCTGGGGAAGATCAAGGAGGCCTTTGACCGGAACCCGGCGCTCCAGAACCTGCTGCTCGATGACTTCTTCAAGGCAGCCGTGGAGCAGTGCCAGGTGGGGCAGTCTTGTGGGTGGGGCGGGGGCTCCTTCAGGGGCGGGGCCAGCCCCCCCCACCCTCCCGCTCACTCACCGGCCTGTGCCCAGGACTCCTGGCGGCGGGTGGTGAGCACCGGGGTGCAGATGGGCGTGCCCATGCCCTGCTTCTCCACGGCGCTCTCCTTCTACGACGGCTACGGCCGCGCGCTGCTCCCCGCCAACCTCATCCAGGTGAGCGGCCGGCCGGGCGGGCAGGGGCGGGCGGGCACGCCTCGGACACGCCGCGGACCCTCCCAACCGGCTTCTTCCTTCCAGGCCCAGCGGGACTACTTGGGCGCACACCTACGAGCTCCTGTCCCGGCCCGGCCACTTCATCCACACCAACTGGACGGGCCACGGGGGCAGCGTGTCCTCCTCCTCCTACAATGTCTGAGAGCCCGGGCGCCCCCAAGCCCCAGCAGGACATTCCACTGCCTCTGCCCGCGCTGCCCCGCGCCCTGTCAGGCACCCGCAGAGCCCGGCAGCGCCCGCCACCCTGTGTGGGTCCAGTGGGTACCGCCAGGCCCCGGGGCCGCGTGAGGCCTGGCCCGCCTCCCCACGACCCGCACGGAGTCTGCGTGCCGGCCCTGCCCCCGCTCGGACCCGCCCTCTGCTCAATAAAAGCCTTTTATTGGACCGCTCGTCTGGCGTCCGTGGTGCCGGGTCTAACCGGGCTTGGCACTGCTCTACCACGAGCCCTGCCGGGGCCGGGGGCCTCTGCCGGCTCGGCTCAGCTCCCGGAAACCGGGTCTCGGAGCTTGGGGGCTGCGAGGGCGCGTTAGGGGCCGTGTTCTTGCGGGGCCCCCTCTGGCTGCCTTCCGGGCGCTGTGGGCTCTGGGATCCTGCTCCTGGACTTGCTGAGTCACGGGACAGCTCCCTGGACCCGGGCCAATGTCGCTGCTCCCCGGAAGGTCCCTGCAGGAAGGTTTCTCAGGAATGTTCTGGGCAAACAGCGTCCTGGGGCTAGCGGCCGCCCCAAAGCTGCCCTCTGACCTCCCCGGAAGACTCACTTGGTCCTTCCGTGATCAGCCCCACTGGCCCTCAGCCCTTTGGGGTGCTCAGGTTTTCCCTGAGGCTCTGGGTCGGACTGTCCTGATCTGTCCTGCAAAGTCGGACTCCAGGGGTCCACTGCTGTGGGCAGGGGGTCAGAGCCCCCTCCCTGGCCACAGGGAAAGGCCACCCACAGCCGGGCGGGGGCTGGCCTGCAGGTTGTGGGGTTCAGGCGCCTGAGTGCAAGTCAAACTGCCCCCCTGGCTGGCCATGGACACGTGCCTCTGGCCTGGGCTTGTGTTCTTGGTAGGGACAGGTCCTGGGGTCATGCCCGGACAGCGGACAGGGTAGTGGGACACCCTGAGAACAGCGTGTGCCATCGGAGTCGGGCACAGAGTCAGGCAGGGTAGCTGTGGGGCCGGGCAGGGCTGCCGTGAGGCCAAGCTCTTCATGTCAGCAGCCCTGAAGACACCGGCAGGTTGGACACGCTCTCAGCTCTGATCCTCGTCCCACAGGAGGGACAGCAGACAGTGTCCAGCCCACAACGTCCAGCCGACAGACCCTGTCAGGGCCTGGGCACTGGAGCCTTTGAGCGCGCCCTCGGCGGCTCCGCCCCGCGTCACTGGCCGCTTACCCTGTACCTGACCCCCATTTGCCTGTTCTGCCGAGGGGCGAGACGGACAGAGGAGCCTTCAGATGTCCAGGCTGGTCATGGTGGGACCGGACTGGGGCGTTCGGCCCCTCCTACCGGAAGTCGGCGATGATGTGCAAGAGGGAGGCAGCCATGAAAGTTTTGGTCTTAGAAAAAGTCTCGGGGCGGAGCAGCGCCGGGTGTGACCCAAAAAGCAAAAAGAAAAAAAAAGTCTCAGCGTCCCCAGCAGCAGGTAAAGGTGCACTGAAGCAGGCTTGCAGGGGCGTTTGGTCATGAGTTCGAACCCTTGGCTCCCCACATGAGCTGACTGCATGCCTGGCAATCTGCAGTCTGCGGTCAGCAGCACACAGCAGCTAGGACCCTGTAAGCATCAAGCAGCAGGCGTGAGCCCCCGACTCTGCCCGACTCTGCCAACCCCAAGGCCAGGGTGCACAGCCGCAGGTGAGCAGGATGGAGTGTGACCAACACACTAGGTGTGGCCCAGTTCTGGTCCCGAGGCCGCATGTGCAAAGGGCCGGGGAGCTCCACAGGGCAGTTCCTGCAGGACCAAGCAGGCGGCGTGGGGGGACACGGAGACCCCGCGGCTCACGCCGAATCAGAGCCCCACCACCTCCTAGAAGCTAACCCTGGAAAGAGGTTTTCCGCCTCCGAGCCCCTCCGCCCTCGGTTTGGGGCAGCGGCGGACCCCAGGCCCCTGCCGCAGGAGAGGCCCAGGGGACGCGCTGCCCGGCCCGGGACGGCGGTTTCCTGGTGTGTGCTGACACCTGGCGGCCAGTTCCCGCAATTACAGCTCTTTCCGGGCCCCGATCTCCCCCTCTGCAGACCCCAAAGGGCCAGGGGGACCCCTCGGCCAGGCACTGTTCTTTCGTTCCCAAAACACTCCCTTTTTTTGGGGTTGGAGGTTTGCTGGAGCCACACTTGGCAGAGCTCAGGGCTTACTCCGTCTGCTAGCTCTGAGGTCACTCCCGGTGGGGTTGGGGTACCTGGGGTCGTGCCATCTCTCTCCTGCTTTTGTTTCTGGGTCGCCCCCCAGTGGTGCTGGCGGACCACGTGGGTTTGCAGCCGGGCCTCCCGCATGCCGGCGCTGCAGTCTTGGAGCTCTCTGTTTGGAGGGTGTGAGTTTGATGGTGGAGGGTCGCAGCCTGTGGATGAAGCCACAGGGCACCGGAGCCCAGCTGGAAAGAGGGGGACGGAAGAGCTGTGTCCTTCGAGGTGAACGCTGTGTCGTGGAAACTCCAAAGCAGAAACGCTTCAGCCGGGGAAGACTGTGTGTTCTGCCCCAGCACAAGGCACAGCTGCTTAAGCCAAAGCATCTTCCATAAAGTTAGTGCAGGGGGCGGAGCGCCACGTGGAAGGCCGGTGCCTGCCCCACTCTGCGACCTCCTGGCCCCCGCCCTTAGGTTTCATTTCTAATGTCCGACTCCGTGATTTTCAGTACCATTTTCAAAGTGTTACCGCAGACCCAATGGTCCAACACCCCCCCCAGTGTTCCCTTATGCTTTTTTATTTTGGTGTTTTTTGGGTCACACTTAGCGATGCTCAGGGGTTACTCCTGGCTCTGCACTCAAGAATTACTCCTAGGGCCGGGCGATAGCCCAGCGGGTAGGGAGTTTGCCTTGCAAGCGGCCGGCCTGTGCCGGTCGGGGTTCGATCCCCGGCATCCCATATGGTCCCCCGAGCACCGCCAGGAGTAATTCCGGAGTGCAGAGCCAGGAGTAACCCTGAGCATTGCCGGGTGTGACCCAAAAAAAAAAAAAAAGAATTACTCCTAGCAGTGCTCGGGGGACCCTATGGGCTGCCAAACGCCCTACGCGCTGGACTATTGCTCCGGCCCCAAGTGTTCCCTATCCTTAGCCCCGACCCCAAATCAATTTTTAAAATAACTTCCCCATAATCAACAATGCAAATGCTGCTCATTTTATTAGCAGCCTCCAAGGAGTGCCCAGGGGCCCGTAAGTAGGTGACAGTCGGCCTGCTATGAGTGACTAACGCACCGGGTGCTGCAGGGCCCGAGGTGCCGGGGCCCATGCGGTGCTGTCAATCAAACCCAAAACCTTATTGGTAGTGCCCGTTGCAAGACCGCGAGGCGTCACGGCCGTCTTCTGGGGCTGACCAGAGCAGCAGGACGCCGTCTGCCCCGACTCCTTCCATAAGTTGATGCGACCCGCGGCGCTGCACCGCGCTAGCTGGGGCACAGGCGCGACCCCGCAGCGGGACCAGACTGCCGCCAGGGGGGGCGCGCGCGGCCGCGCTTCGCGTTTTGGCTCCTCGCGCGGCCCGTCGTCGGCGCGGCGGCGGGAAATCCGAGCCGCGCACCGGGCCGCCGCCTTTCTCTGCCTCGCACGGCGGCCGTGATGGAGGAGGAAGACGAGACCGAGGAGCAACAGCGACTCTCCTATGTACAGGTAAGGGGGGCGCCGGGGCCTGACTCAGCGGAGGGAGGCTGGGGTTTGTGTTTCTGGAGCGAAAAAGAGCCCCCCGCCCCCATCCCCATTCCAGGCTCTGCCCGCGGCACGGCCGGGCGGGCGGGCTTCGGCCGAGGCTCTGCGCACGCGCAGCCGCGCTCTCGCGGGGGGCTGCTGGGAGGCGGTTTCCACGGCGACGGGCGACGCACGCGGGTTGTGGGCGTGGCGGCCCTTCTCGCGGGCTGACGGCGCTGCCCTGCTCCCAGCCTGAGCATTCGTGGAGGCGGCGAGACGGGGCGGTGGAACCTAGGGCCGGGCTGTCCCCACCTTCAGGGTGGACTGTGCCGTGGGCGCGGGAGCAGCTCCTAGCCCTGCTCCTAAACGCTCCTCAGACATGCCTGGGTGCCCGCGATGCCGGGGATCAAACCCGGGTCTCCTGCAGGCAAAGCAGGTGCAGAGCCCCTTGGGCCTCCTCGCCTTGGAGGACCTTTATTTGTTTGTTTAATTTTTGCTTTTTTGGGTCACACCCGGCAATGCTCAGGGGTTGCTCCTGGCTCTGCACTCAGGAATTACTCCTGGCGGTGCTCGGGGGACCATATGGGATGCAGGGATCGAACCCGGTCGGCCGGATGCAAGGCCAACGCCCTCCCCGCTGGACTGTCCCTGGAGGGCCTTTAGCACGGTCACTTGGTCACCTACCAAACACCTTGGTTACTTAGATAAGGCCTAGGCGGGTCTCGGGGCTGGACATGCTTATCTGCTGGCCTCCACCCGGCTTGTCTTCCTTCTCGCCCTGGACGCCGCGGCCAGCTCCCTCTCTTCAGCACACACACCCTGGCTCAGCGTGGCCTGGGAGGGTGGGGGCTGTCCTGCTGCTTTCCAGTTGCGAGGGTGGCGGAGGTGAAACGCAGCCGCTGTCAGTGGCAGTTCCCTGAGTCCTGCCGAGCCTTTCCTTGCCCAAGGCCTGGGGTGGGGGGGCTGGGTGCCAGGGCCAGCGGGGTCCCGAGGCGCAGGGGCAGCCCCCCAGCGTTTCCAGCGTCTCTCCCCGCCTCCGAGGAGCACGTACCCATCAGGTTTGGTTTTTTTTTTTTTTGCTTTTGGGATCTCACCTGGCGATGCTCGGGTTACTCCTGGCAGTGCTCCGGGATGTCGGGGATTGAACCGGCTTGGCTGCGTTGCAAGGCAGATGCCCTCCCTGGGGTGCCCTCACTCCAGCCCCCCTTCCCAGGACTGCCAGCAGAGCCGCTATCTATACTTGACCTCAGGCATCCCCTGAGGAGGTGAGACCCTGCTGGACACAGTCTTGGCCGCTCTAGAAGTGGAGGGGGCTTGCCTTGCACCCTTGCTTGCTGACCTGGGTTCAGCCCCCAGCACCTCATGGTCCCCCAAGAGCCAGCCCTGAGCACCGCCAGGTGTGACCCAAAGCCAAGCAACAAAAAAAGACAGTGGCGCCCCCAGCCCCTTCGTGTTGGGAGGTGCCGGCTCTGGCTGGCCCCGGACCCCACACGCGCGTGTTTTCTGCAGAGGCTGAAGGCGGCCGTGCACTACACGGTCGGGGGCCTGTGTGAGGAGGTCGCCCAGGACAAGGAGGTGGTGTTCAGCAGACAGACCGTCGCGGCCATCGCGGAGCTGACCTTTAGGCAGTGTGGTATGAAGCCAGGGTCACTGTAGGGGATGTGGCGGGCAGGGTGGGTCTGCCCCCCGGGGCAGAGAAGCGGCTCTGGGGTCCCCAGCCCGCAGCTGCCAGATCCTAACGGCTGACGGAGAACATTGGGGAGGGTACAGGGATGTTAGCACCCCGACACCTTGGTGCTTTCCGGCGTCTGGCACTCCACACCACACCCAGTGATTCCTACGGGCTACTCAGGAATAACTCCTGGCGGTGCTCAGGGACCATATGCGATGCCGGGGATCAGCCCGGGTTGGCCGTGAGCAAGGCAGCGCCCTCCCCGCTGTGCTGTGGCTCCGGCCCCTCTTATTCCTTTTATTTCTTTGAGGCGGCACCTGGCAGTGCTCAGGAGCCTTTCCTGACTGCTCACGAGTGACCCCTGGTGGTGCAATAGTGGGACCCCCACCCCCATGGCTGCAGCAAGGCCTCCCCCCGGCTGTATTATCTATTTCCCTGGCCCAGTAGTTTTTTTTTTTTTTTTTTTTTTTTGCTTTTTTTGGGTCACACCCGGCGATGCTCAGGGGTTACTCCTGGCTCTGCACTCAGGAATCACTCCTGGCGGTGCTCGGGGGACCATATGGGATGCCGGGGATCGACCTGGGCCGGCACAGGCCGGCGCGTGCAGGGGCAAACGCCCTACCCGCTGGGCTATCGCCTCCGGCCCCAGCCCCAGTAGTTTTTCTTTATGACATTTTCCCGTCACCGATGATTGGGTGCTGGGCTGCAGGGGCGATGCGTGTCCTCGCGAGCACAGATGACCCGAGCTTGAGGGGCGGGGCCCAGGAACCACAGCTGGGGGCCCTGGAGAAAGGGCAGAGGAGTAGGTGCCAGGGAGGGCGGCTGCCCAGTCCTGTGCCAGCAGGGAGCACTGTTGGCTGAGCCGCCCGGCCACCCAGTAGAAGGGGCGGCAGCTGAAGCCTCTTTTCTCTCTTTCAGAAAATTTTGCCAAAGACCTGGAATTGTTTGCAAGGTGGGTGGCGCGTCTGCCCCTCGGGGCCCTTTGTGCCTTTGGGGTGCCGGGAGCTGTTTGCGCCAAGCAGCTGCGGCAATCACGGCCATTCAGACAGGCCGGGCTGTGAAGCGTGGAAGTTTCTGTGCGAGGCGGGTGTGTGTGTTGCGCAGGCGGCTGCTTTGTGGGCCTGGGCGGGCGCAGCGCCCCCACAGCTGTGCTGATGGGCTAGGCCGGCCGCGCCTGTCTAAGCCGCACTGATTTTCAGCTGGTTGCGCGTTGGCATTTTCAGTTGACGTATGGCAGCGCTTCAGTTAGCTCCTGGGTGACTGGAAACGCGGGGAGGGAATTGCGGTCACGCTTTGAGGGGTTGGGTCTGAAAGGGCCCCCCCAGCCTTCTCTCCTCGCCTGAGAATTTTCCCGGCCTGTCTCTCCGGGTCCCTAAAAACCTCTCCACGTCCTGGGGCTGAATGTGCTCGCTGCTCGTTGGTTCCTGCTGCTGGTGGTCGCCCGCCCCCCACTCCCAAGCCCCACCCCGTGCTTCTCCCCTTCGCTTGCCGGTTCCTGTGCACCTGCCTTTTGCTTTCTGAGTCACACCCTGCAATGCTCAGGGGTTACTTAGGGCTCTGTCCTCAGAGACCACTCCTGGCGGTGCGGGGGCCATCGGGGAACCGGGAATGGAACCCTGGTCCGGTACATGCAAGACAGTCCAACTGTCCATCCCTCCTGCCCCAGCTCTTTAGTCACTGAAGAGCTCAAGTTTGTTAATGGCTTAGAGATCTCACCTTTTGCTGTTACCTTTTGGGGTCACACCCAGTGGTGTTTGGGGGCTATTCCTGGTGGTTCCTGGCGGTGCCTGGGGGCCTTCGGCTGCTCCAGGCCTTGGAGGTGCACAGCCTGTGCTCACTGCATCGAGCCGCGCCTGGGAGCAAACAGGCACAGGGGCAGTAAACAAGTCTAGGGACAGTGTCTGCGTGTGGGGCGCACCTGGCGATGCTCAGGGCTCACTCCTGGCCCTGGCTCTCTGCTCAGGGCTCACTCCTGGCTCTGGCTCTGTGCTCTGGGCTCACTCCTGGCCCTGGCTCTCTGCTCAGGGGTGACTCCTGGCTCTGGCTCTGTGCTCAGGGCTCACTCCTGGCTCTGGCTCTGGGCTCAGGGGTGACTCCTGGCGGTCCTCAGTGCCAAGGATGATCCTAGGTCGGCCCTGAGAGGACAAGCTGCCTCGGTCCGGGTGCCGTCAGCGGGCCACTGTCGGCACTCGCGCGCACTTGGGAATATGGCCAACTAGGCCACTTGTTCGTGCCTGGGTAACATTTGTCAGTCGCCACTGCAGAAGCAGTTTTCAGAGTCTCGCAGGAGATGGAAATGTTTCAGATACTGGAGAACAGACGGTGCAGACAGGAGCCGAGACCCTCGAGGGCGGCATCGCCTGAAGAAGCGATGCACCCGGGAGGCGCCTGGCCCCGAAGCTTCCCCGGACTCTGCCACGCTGACTGCGACTGGGTGGCTGGAAGCTTTCGGCGAGGTGTGAGCAGGACGAGTGATCAAGTCAGAGACTGCAGGGACCGAGCGACAGCACAGCGGGGAGGGCTTTGGCCTTGCATGTGGCCGACCGGGTTCAATCCCCAGCATCCCATGTGGTCCTCCAAGCACCACCGGGAGTAATTAAAGTTAAAACTGCAGAGGTGAAATTGAGCTACTCGGAGCTGTAACCCACACCGGTGGGCCGTCATTGGAGACGCCAGCACTGGGAATGACCAGGTCTGAGACCACTTGCCCCAGTCGTGCCGAGAGCCTTCGGGGAAGGCCGCCTGAAGCTCTCCTTCCCGCTGTAGGCTGGTGATTTGCCGCCTGCAGCCCTCAGCAATGAGAACAGCCCATTTCACAGGCGCCACAGAAATTAAGAGCCGTTGTTTGCTGGATGGACATGTCTGACCCCATTCCAGCCCCCTCCTTAGCCAGGTGACCACATGCCGTGTCTGCTCTGTGGACTGGCGCCATTCTAAGCGTGGCCTTGGGGACACTGAGACCGTCCTGTGATTAGCCCCCGCCGTGATCTTCTGGCCCTCTGTCGGCCTCAGGCCCTCTCAGGGCGCGTGATGGTACGCCTGGGCGTGGGACAGGATGAGCAACACCTCGAGGCCATTTCACAGTGTGTCTACACCATCTTGAGGCGAGCCAGGGTAGGCCTGGGCGCAGGTCAGGATGTGTAGAGTAAATTGTACCCGTTATGAACTGTCATTTTTTGGGATTTGGGGCCAGCCACACCCGGTAGAGCTCGGGCTTACTCCTGGCAGGCCTTGGCGGACCACCTGGGCTTTCCGGAATCGGACCCGGGTCAGCCACATGGTCTTCACCGCGCACTTTCTTTCTTTTTTTTTTTTTTTTTTGGGTCACACCCGGCGATGCTCAGGGGTTACTCCTGGCTCTGCACTCAGGAATCACTCCTGGCGGTGCTCGGGGGACCATATGGGATGCCGGGGATCGAACCCAGACCGGCATGGGCCGGCTGCGTGCAAGGCAAGCGCCCTACCCGCTGGGCTATCGCTCCGGCCCCAACACCGCGCACTTTCTCTCCTGCCCAAGCCTCTGGTTCTCTCTTGCACATCTGTTTTTTTTTGGGGGGTCACACCCAGCAATGCTCACTGCAGAGCCTGGCAAGCTACCCGTGTTATATATACTTGTTATGCCAAAAACTAGTAACAATTATGGACCTCAGTTCCTTGACCTGAAGAATGGTTTGAGGCTTTTCCTGTCCCTGGAGCAAGCATATGCCCTTGGGTTACACTTGCTTGTGACAGGACTAATGGAGATGTTACTAGTGCCCACTCGAGCAAATCGATGAACAATGGGAAGACTGATACAGACAGACAGTGATACCCAGCAATGCTCAGGGCTTACTCCTAGCTCTGCACTCAGGATTTACTCCCGGCAGCGCTCGGGTGACCATATGGGATGCCGGGGATCGAACCGGGTTGGCCGCATGCAAAGCAAATGCCCCACCCGCTGTGCTATCGTTCCGGCCCTCTCAGCACATCTTGGCAAGCACATGCTGGGGGCCGGAGCTGGCTCCTTACGAGGGTTAGCAGATCCTCACTTGAGAACTTGCTCCTTGCAGTCTGGAGGAAGCGAGAAACATCTGGGAAGTAGAGCTGGTGACCTCAGATTACTTTCGGGAGCAGAAATAGGCGGGACCGAGAATGAGGAGCCGGAGGCAAGCAAGCAGATGCCTCAGGTGCAGGCCGGGAACATCAAGAAGGGTCTGACCTTGTGGCTCTGTACGGACAAGAGATCGGGTCCTCCTGCCAAGGTGGTCCTGGCGCTGAGGCGCAGCCCTCGCCGCCCACCCTGTGCTCTGACCCTGACATCACAGGCTGGCCGGGGATGGTTGGCGCCATGCCAGTCGCTCTTGGACTCAATGCCCCCACACTGTGGAATCTTGGGGCCCCCAGGCCCAAGGGGGTGGCCAGAGGTGCGCCCACCCCAGTCCACGGTCGTGCCTCTCTTGGCGCGGTCACTAGGTCCGGAGCGCCCTCAGGAAAGCCACAGCCGTGCCGCTCCTCTCGCTCACGTGTGGTCGGGCTGTGGACTTGGGCGTTTGGTGGAAACTGGAGTATTGCGTGGTGAAGTGTTTCCCTCTCTGCAGGCACGCGAGAAGAAGCACCATCAACGCGGAGGATGTGAAGCTCTTAGCCAGGAGGAGCAACTCGCTGGTGAGTCCCTGTCTCGGCCCTCCCAGGCACGCGATCTTCCCGAGACAGGGCAGTGCTGGGTGACCGTCTTTCTCAGGACAGCTCTTGCTCAGCTAGTCTGGAAATCTTTTCTTCTGGCTTTTTTGGGCCACATCCGGCGATGCTCAGGGGTTATTCCTGGCTCTGCACTCAGGAATTACTCCTGGCGGTGCTCAGGGACCATACGGGATGCTGGGGATTGAATCCGGGTCGGCCAGGACAGTATCTCAGTATCCGACAGTATCCGAGGGGCAAGGACAGTATCTCAGTATCCGACAGTATCCGAGGGCAAGGACAGTATCTCAGTATCCGACAGTATCCGAGGGCAAGGACAGTATCTCGCCCTGCACTCTGTCCAGCCCAAGGGACGGTGTTTTTCTGGGCAGCAGGCCGAGTGGATGCTTCTCTTTTTGGAGGCCAGGCCAGCGCTGGCACTGCCCTGTCCTGTGGCGGCTCCAGGGCTGGTCGCAGTGACCAGAAGCCACTCCCCTGGCCAGAGTGAGCACATCCATGACACACCCTTCTGTGTGTTTCTTTCTCTGTTGGTTTTTAGGCCCCCTCAGAGTTTGGGGTCACTCCCTGCATGTTGAGACTCTGGAGAGCCAGGGGTCTAACCCTCAGCCCACCTTTATCTCCCCAGCGCCTTTCTTTGTTGGGGGTTTGGAGGCAGGGAGGTGAGAGGTTAGGGCCACACGCGGCGGGGCTGGGGGAACTCCCCGCTCTGCTCAGGGGTCACCTGGCAGTGCTCGGGAACTATACGCAGTGCCAGGGCTTAAACCAGGTAGGCCTGGTGCAAGGCAAGCGTCTTAACACCTGTCCGTGCCTCCAGCCCAATGGCATGGACCGTGCTCGGGACAGGAGCCTGGGCCTGGTCGCGCACGTCACTGCTCAGGGCATTTGTCGGGGGGGGGGCTCCTGGCGCTCTGCGGGAGGGGACCCGCCTTCTCTGCTCACCCAGGAACTCCCGCCTGTTCGGCGTCTGTGAACAGCCTGAGAGGGGCTTGTAGTTGACTTCCTGCTTCAGGACAGTTTGGGCTCTGCTGACCTTAACCCAGGCTCGTGCCCCCTGGGCGGCAGGGAAAGGAACTCGCCTCCCGGGCTGTAAAGCGTCTTCACCATCAGGGATCTGCTCTTATTTGTTTCTCTGTAGCTAAAATACCTCACGGAGAAAGCGAGGAGCTCACTCAATTGAGTCTAGAGCGAAAAGGCAAGAAGAAAAAGAAGTCAGAGAATGAAAAAGGCCCAGGCGAGCGGGCCGAGGAGGGAGCAGCGGAGGAGGGTGAGGATTAAACCCAGCTCTGCCAGAGCCGCTGCCTGGAAGCCTCAGCCTTTGCGAGTGGTGGAGATTCTGAGCCAGGCCTGAGGTGTCCCCCTGCGGCTCTTCAGTCGCTCTGTGGGAGCCCGTTTAGATGAGGAAGGAAAGCCTTGAAGTACTTGCATGGGGGGCCTGTGTGTTTTGGAAATCAGCTTTTGTCAGTGAAATTGTGTAGCGATTAAAAGTGGGTGCTATTCTCCAAAACCATAGGTCTGTGTTCTTAAAATCATTTAAATATGCAGGGACCAAAGACTAGCCCAGGACTGAAGGCGCTCATCTTGCCCGAAGCTGACCGGAGTTCAATCCTTGGCGGCATGTGCGATCTGTCTCCTGAGCTGTGCCGGGAGTGATCCCTGAGCAGAGCCGGGAGTGATCCCTGAGCAGAGCCGGGAGTGATCCCTGAGCACAGAGCCAAGAGTGATCCCTCAGCACAGAGCCAAGAGTGATCCCTTAGCAGAGAGCCAGTAGTCAGCCCTGAGCACTGTCAGGTGCTCAGGCCTAAAAACAAAACAAAGTGGGTGGGGGGTGGCTGGGAGCAATAGTACCGCAGTAGGTGCTTAACCGAGCATGCGGCCTACCCAGGTTCAATCCCTGGAATCCCACAGGCTCCCCAAGTACCACTAAGAGAAATTCCTGAATGCAGAGCCAGGAGTAACCCCTGAGGGGCCAGAGTGATAGCACAGTGGGTAGGGCATTTGCCTTGCATGCGGCTGACCTGGGTTTGATCCCCGGCATCCCATATGGTGCCCTGAGCACTGCCAGGAGTAATTCCTGAGTGCAGAGCCAGGAGTAACCCCTAAGCATCACTGGGTGTGACCCAAAAAGCAAAAAAAAAAAAAGGAGTAATCCCTGAGTATCGCTTAGTATGACCCCAAAACAAAGAAACCCAAAAATACGCTTTTACTAATTAAATAGGGCCTAGTCACAGGGCTTCCAGTGATCAAAGTGAGAGTGTGTGTGTGTGTGTGTGTGTGTGTGTGTGTGTGTGCGTGCGTGCGTGTGTGTGTGTTTGTGTTCCACATCCCTGGTGTTTGGACAACACCTGACAGTGCTCAGGAATCTGCTCATAAGTGATGCCACGGATCAGGCCCAGTGATGCATGCAAGGCCAGCGCCTGCCCCGTGGACCTCCTGTCTTTCTGAGCCGTTTGCTGTGTTGTGGCTCACCTGCTCACCAGTGGTGCTGGTTCTGCCAGCACTCCTTTCCGGTGCTGCAGCTTGGTGGCCAGACTCCGTCCGGAAGGAGTAAGCTGGCTTTGCTGCTGGACGTTGATGAGTGGGAGTCTGGGTGGGGGGTGGGGGGGCTTTGGGGCCAATTCCCAGTGATTCTTGGTGTGGTGGTTGCTGGCAGCTTGAACACGGGGCTTCGACACGGGGCTCACTGCGGCCCGGGGTTCTGTCTGGTGCTCTCCTGACGGAGAAGGCTCCCAAGGAACGTCACAGCGTGCCGCTCTGCCCCCTCCCGCTCCATGTGCCCGAGAGTCGGGTTAATCAGGACTGTCCAAGGGACACCTGTCACTTAACTTCAAAGTGTCAGTCTGGCGACAGAGCAGGGAGTGGGCTGGCTTCTGCAGAGCTCTGGCACCAGCTTGGAGCGCTCGACCTGTGGCCATTTAAGCAGGTGACAAGCCGTCATAAGCAGCGGCATAGTGCGGTAAATACAGCCTGCTGGGGGCTACCGTTCTTTTCTTTTCTCTTTGCTTTTCGCCCCAGTGATGCTCAGGGGTTACTCCTGGCTCTGCACTCAGGAATTACTCCTGGTAGTGCTCAGGGGACCCTATGGGATGCCGGGGTTTGAACCCTGGTTGGCTGCATTCAAGGGAAATGCCCTCCCCTGCTGTGCTGTCGCTCCTGCCCCTACTGTTCTTATATGCAATGTTTGTTTTCTGTTTCTTTACACTTGAAATACAACACCCTCTGTTCGTTTATTACCCAGATTGAGTCAGGAAGGTTTCAGTATATTTTTTTGTTGAGCTTTCTTTTTACTTTTTCTCTTTGGGTCACACCCGGCAATGCTCAGGGGCAGCTCCTGGCTCTGCACTCAGGAGTTACTCTTGGCGGTGCTTGGGACCATATGGGATGCCAGGGAGCAAACCAGGGTCTGGCTGCGTGCAAGGCAAATGCCCTACCCGCTGGACTATTGCTCCTGCACTGGGCTTACTTTTTGGTTTGTTTGCTTTCTTTTTGGGTCACACCTGGAAATGCTCAGGGGTTACTCCTGGTTCTGCACTCAGGAATTACTCCTGGCGGTGCTCGGGGACCATATGGGATGCCGGAGATCGAACCCGGGTCAGCCGTGTGCAAGGCACACACCCTCCCCACTGTCTTATTGCTCTAGACCTGTGTTGATTTTTGGGTCACACCTAGCAGTGTGTGCACAGATCCTCACTCTGCACTCAGAAGTCGCTCCTGGCGGTGCTGGGGGGACCCCTGAGGATGCGGGAACCCAGCAGCCGTGTGCGAGGCAAACGCCGCCCTCTGCACATCGCTCTGGCCCTTCAGAACATCCTCTCCAGCCAGACCCAGTACCGGAAGTGAGGTGGTTCTGCATGGGGCCGAGACTGGTTCACATCTCGGCCTGCCGGAACACCATACCCCGCGGAACATTCCTCCTGACTCCTGCCCACTGTGGCAGGTGGGCGAGTGCCTGGACCGGTCCACACAAGGCAGGGCTCAGGGTTCACTCCTGGCTCTGCCCTCAGATCACTCGTGGTGGGGCTCAGGTATACGGGTGCCGGGATGGAACCCAGGTCAGCTGCGTGTAAAGCCTTACCTAGCGGACCCCGCCCAGGGTACCAAGGACCACTGGGGTGGAACCTTGTGCTGGGGGTCATGGCTACTGGGATTTGGACTCAGGGCCTCAAAAATGAAGGCGTGGTGGGGCCAGCGTGATAGCACAGCAGGTAGGGCGTTTGCCTTGCACGCGGCCAACCCGGGTTCGATCCCCAGCATCCCATATGGTCCCCCGAGCACTGCCAGGAGTAATTCCTGAGTGCAGAGCCAGGAGGAACCCCTGAGCATTACCGGTGTGACCCAAAAATCCCCCCACAAAAAAAGAAAGAATGAAGGCAAGTGCTGCAGCCCTCCTTGGAGAGGCCCTTGGGGTGTGAGGGGGAACACGGGGCTGAGGGCGCCCCCTGCAGGCGGCGAGTCCAGCGGATGTGGGGTGCGGCCGGGCTGCACCGCCTCTGGGTCCTCCCCCCCATGCAGACTCGGTGTCGTCTCAGCCTCCCCATCGCAGACTCATCTGCTCTTATTGTGCTCAATCACGCGGCTTTGTTCGCCGGCCTTCCTGCCTGCTGCCGGCGTGACGAAGAAGCAGTTCTCGAGAACCACCCGACGCTCGCACCTGGCATCAACGCAGGTTCCATTTGGCCCAAAGTGCGCTGCCTCACGGCGCCGTGTGAGTAAAGGCTCGCCCCAGTCGGGCAGGAGACAGGACGCCCAGCTGCGGCTTGAGCCCAGAGCCTCGGAGCCGGGGTGCAGGACCAGGCAGCCCCACGATGCCGCTGCCGCTGGCCCTGGTGTCGCTGCTGCTGCTGCTGCTGCCACAGATCTCGGGGGACCGCTCCCTGGAGGGGGCCCTGCCCACCCCGACGGCAGGGTGAGTAACCGGCCGCACGCTGGCCCTCTCGCTCTGGCTGTTTTCTGGAGTGCAGCCAAGGGCCCAGGCAGCCCACGGGTCAGGGTGATGGGCTCATCACCAAGAGGAAATTTGCTAAAAGACTCGAGACCACCGCCAGCCCCAGGGGCCCCCCAGTCTGCTAGACTTGTAAGCAGGAGCCTCCTCGCCCAGCTGCTGTGAGGCCCCTGCTGCTGTCCTCAGCCGACCCGGTGCCTTCAGCTACTGAGGCGCTGTGGCTGCCGGCTGGGCCTTCGGATGCCCCTTTGCACTGTGAGAACGTGTTAGTGCAGGAGGAATTTCCTTCTTTGTTGTTTCGGGGGTTTTTTTTTTGTTGTTGTTTTTTGTTTTGCTTTTTTGGGTCACACCTGGCGATGCTCAGGGATTACTCCTGGCTCTGCACTCAGGAATTACTCCTGGCAGAACTTGGGGGACTGTATGGGATGTCGGGGATCGAACCCGGGAATTTCCTTCTATTTGGGGTCACACCTGGCAGTGCTCTGGTCACTCCTGGCTCTGCACTCAGGGGTCACTCCTGCCAGGCCCCAGGGAACAGTATGTGGTCCTAGGGGTGACCTGGGAAGGCAGGTGCCGTCTCTCTGCACTGTCTATCCAGCCCGGTTTTTTATTTTCATGTTCTAAGAAGTACATAAGTCGACCATTAAAAATGGATTTTTTCTGAAATTACTAGATTTCAGTAGGTCGTTTATCATCAGATGAGGCCCAGAAGCTTCCTAGGGAGCACGAGGAAGAGTGGGGTGGCCCTGAGAGGTGGGCGAGCCGGGAGGGAACGGGCTCTACCGCCCAGCTCAGCTCGGGCGTCCCCGGTGCCCCGGGCACGTGCCAAGGGGGTGAAGCCCCGCCCTCTGCCAGCTAAGGCAGCAGGAACAAGCAGGTGCTTTCCAGCACTGAAATTCTGAGTTTCCTTGGATTAGGTAATTTTCTTCCCTTTCCCTGAAAATAGGGATAATTGTTCTCCTTTGGGGGGTGGGTTAGGGCGGAGGGGAGGGCTTGGGACACACGCGGCAGTGCTCAGGGCTTGCTCCTGCTCTGTGCTCAGGGAGCCTGGGAATCGGACCCCCTCAGCCCAGGCCGGGCCAGCCCTGAACCCTGCACGAGCTCCAGCTGGGGCTCATTATGCTGGAGCAGCTTTGGCTTAAAAAAATAAACAAAACTTTAATTTGTGGAAAATCTCTCATTGATTTATTTTTAAAATTTATTCATTTCATTATACCTCCGTGAGATATGCAATAATAAAAAATGTTCGTGATTGGGTTTCAGTCATACAGTGTTCCAGCACCCATCCCTCCACCAGTGCCCATTTCCCACCACCAATGTCCCCTGATTCCCTCCCCCTCCCCCAGCCTGCCTCTATGGCAGGCACCTTGCCTCTTCTCTCTCCCTCTCTCTCCCTTTCTCTCCCTCCCTCTCTTTCTCCGTCTCTCCCTCTCTCTCCCTTTCTCTCCCTCCCCCCCACCCCCGACTTCCCCCTCTCTCCCCCATCTCCCTTTTGCACATTGTGGCTTGTAATACGTACATTTAGGGGTTATTTATGTCCCTTTGCCTACGTTCAGTGCTCAGTTCTAGTCTGGCATTACCATTTCCAACATTTTTTTCTTTTTCTTTTTCCCAAATTGTATTACACCATTTTAGACATACAATTGAAAGGTGCTCATGTAGAGTTTTGGTTCTACAGTGTTCCAACACCCATCCCTCCACCCAAACCCATCTCCCATCACCAATGTCCCCACCTCCCTCCCCCCTCCCACACCTCAACTACTTGGCGGGTTCTGTATGTCATTTCTCTCCTCTATCTCTCCCTCCCGCCTAACTTTCCTGCTCTTCGTGGAATGCAGTGCATTAAAGGACATTACTGTTTCCGCTATTTTAATGGACCCAGGCGGCTGCAAGCAGCCGCGCAACCTGGGCTTCGAACTGGTTTGCTCTGTTAATCTGGTCGTGAGGTAGTTTCCCAGCATCCAGACAGCGAAGGTGGTGGCTAGTGTGATGGGCGAGTCTCATCCAGCTGCTTCTGGGACCCCCAGAGGTGATGGGCCCACTCCCAAAACCCATCTGTCCTCCTGGGGGCCCCATAGTCAGCTGGGCCGGGCGAGCCGAGTTCCAGCTTCCCCAGCCGCGTGTGAGGCTCTTCATACCATTTCCAACATTTAAATTAGTTTTTAAAAAGCATTGACTTACAAAGTCATTGATGAGTTTTGGACATAATATTTCAACACCAAACTCCAAAACTTCCAAGAATGGAAAACAGATGTGGTCACACTCGGCGACACATTCATAGTCCTTGTCCTGTGTCTTCTTCAAAGCAGATGCCCGACGTGGCCACGAGAGAGCCAGCCAGCCTTCCGGCCTTCCTTGCCTGGTGGTACTGGCAGCGCCCCCGCTGATGCGGCCCCCTCCTGGCAGATGGCCAAGCGGCAGGACAGCCTGCCCCTCCGGCCGCCCCCGCCTCCCCGAGAAGCCGCCCTGCAGGAATTTCTTCTGGAAGACCTTCTCCTCCTGCAAATAACCCCAGCCCATTGCCTGCGCCAAGCAATGGCAGCCGAATAAAACCACCCAAGCAGCTGTGATCGAGTCTCTCCCTTCTGAAGCTTTCTCTAGTCTTGTCGTTGGGGCTGCTCCCAGCGGGCTCGATGGTGCTTGCGGGATTGAATCGGGATTCCACAGAGTGCGGACCCCAGCCCATGGAACCTCTCTCAGCCTCTTAAGTTCAGTTCCACTAAGACCCGAACCATGTGAAACCCAAAGTCAACTTTGTTTTGTTTTTCCTTAAAGTGAACCTTGATGTTTTTGAGGGGACACCTGGAGGAGGGGTCAGGGGTCGCTCCTGTTGGGGGGTAGCGGGGGGCCCCGGGCCCCGCAGCTCTGTGTGCCGTCTCGCCGCCAAGTGAACCCTCTGTAAAGATCTGTTTTGGGGGTTGCTGGGATCGAACTTCGGCTGCAGCTACCTCCACGCCGCCCAAGGAATGTTCTGGAAGATTCTGTGTTCCATACTGGTGTGTGGGGGCCCGCCCCAGGGGTCTCATCTTCCCTCTTTGATCTAAAACGGTGCAGCTGGGGTGCCGGCCTCTCCTGAGGCTGACTGCTCACCCCATCACCTCGCGGTGGCCGCGCCTGCCTGCAAACGGCTGGAGCAATGTCTCGTCTGGCTCCCAGGAATTGCCAGGAGGGTCCTTAGGAGCCCCCACCCCAGTAAACCAATCAGGAATTGCCGGGAGGGTCCTTAGGAGCCCCCCCACCCCAGTAAACCAATGGAGGAAGTGATAGGGCTGGAGACCAGTTCAGTGGTTTGGGGCCAGGCACCACATCAGGGCCCTGAGCACTGCTCGCTGGGCTCGCAAACTAAACTAAAAGAGGGCGGGGGGGAAGCCCAAAGCCGCAGTTCTCAGTCACTTCCATAGCAGCGACCGTGCATGCCAGGAAGAGGCGAGTTTCATTTTTCCATGAAATGGGGCAACTGGAACCGACTGGGGGAATAACCAGAGTATCCCCAGGTCTGACCCCCCCACCCCCAAAATCTAGTCCAATTTATCTTCTCCATTTTGTGTGAGCATGCATGAGTATGTACATATATGTGTGCACGTGTGTGTGTATATGTGGTGTGTATATATGTGTGTATTTGTGGAGTTTGTGTATGTGTGTGTGTGAGTGACACCTGGCGATGCTCAGGGCTTACTCCTGGCTGTGCACTCAGGAATTACTCCTGGTGGTGCTCAGGGACCACATGGGATGCCGGGGATCGAACCCAGGTTGGCTGCGTGCAAGGCAAACGCCTCCCGCTGTGCTGTCGCTCCGGCCCTCTATATTTGTATTAGTGTATGTGTGCATATGTGTATATTTGTGTGCACATGTATGTGTGTATCGTGTATGTATGTATGTGTGTACTTGTGTGCACGTATTTATGCATGTATGTGTGTCTGTTTGCATGTACATGTGCGTGCATGTGTATAATTGCATGTGCACGTGTATATGTGTGTATGTATTTGTGTGTGCTGGGACCAAACCCGGGCCTTGGGTGCGCCGCGGGCACTGCTGTGCAGCCACGGCACTGCTGCCTTTTTGCATCTGCCACTGTGGTGACGGCAAATCTGTTTGTCCCACGGAAATGATCATTAAGTTGAACAGCTAAAGTCTGGGGCCAGAGAGGCCAGACAGCGGCTGAGGCGCTTGCCTTGCTTGCAGCACCCCGGTTTTCAGCCCCTGCACCCCTGCGGTCCTCTCAGCCTCTCTGGTGATCTCAGCCCCTGCACCCCTGCGGTCCTCTCAGCCTCGTGGCGATCGACGAGTGCAGGGCCAGGAGCAAACCCTGAGCAGGGGCTTGGGATGACAGCACCGCAGGGAGGGTGTTTGTCTCGGGAAGGTGCTGACCTGGGGTTTGATCCCCTGACGTCCCATGTGGACCCCCGGACCCACCAGGAGGGATCCCTGAGTGTAAAGCCAGGAGTAACCCCTGAGCACTGCTGGGTGTGGCCCCAAAGCAAACAAATACAAAAGGGAGGAAGACCCTGAAGTTAAAAAACAAAAGGGGGGCTGGAGTGATAGCCCTAGCGGTAGGGCGTTTGCTTTGCACGCAGCCGGCCTGTGCCGCCCGGGTTCGATCCCCAGCATCCCATATGGTCCCCTGAGCACCGCCAGGAGTGATTCCTGAGTGCAGAGCCAGGAGTAACCCCTGTGCATTGCCGGGTGTGACCCAAAAAGCAAAAAAAAAAAAGGGGGGCGGGGCCGGAGCCATAGCACAGCAGGGGAGGGCGGTCGCCTTGCATGCAGCCGACCTGGGTTTTATCCCCGGCATCCCATATGGTCCCCGAGCACCACCAGGAGTGATTCCTGAGTACAGAACCAGGAGTAACCCCTGAGCATTGCCGGGTGTGACCCAAAAAAAGGCAAAAAAACAAAACAAAACAAAAAGGAGGGGCCGGAGCCATAGCACAGCGGGGAGGGCGTTTGCCTTTGCAAGCAGCCAACCTGGGTTCCATCCCCGGCATCCCATAGGGTCCCCAAGCACCGCCAGGAGTAATTTCTGAGCGAAGAGCCAGGAGTAACTCCTGAGCATTGCCGGGTGTGACCCAAAAAGCAAAAACAAACAAACAAACAAAAAAACCCAAGAGGGAGAAAATTAAGTAATTGGAGCCAGATAGAAATGTGGGGGTAGAAACGGGACAGCTGCCGCCCTACGTGCGGGAACCTGGTTCAGTCTCCAGCACCTCCGACAGACCCCTGAACCCGCCCAGGGGACCCCTGAGAGCAGAGCCAGTAGTAACCCTGAGCATAGCTGGGCGTGTCCCAAAACACACACACACACACACACACACACACACACACACACACACACGCCTAATTGGGAAATGGATATCAATAACTGTTAGTAAAGGCACATGAATAGTTTTTGTAATTAATGCCGATTTTTTCTGGCCGACTACTATTATTTTATTCCTTCCTCTCTGAAGATGAAAAGCCCGTTTGTCTTGCCTCTTGCTCCCCGAAAATGAAGGGCTGGAGAGCGGTAATTACACAGCTCCCTTGCCAGCCGCTTGCCTCACGGACCCACATTTGCCCGCTGGGCGGGCGCCCCTCGCAGTCCCAGCTCCTTGGCCCCTGTGCCCCTCGCTGTTTGCGGAGCTCGTGCTGGTCCATTGGAGCAGGCCTACAGGGAGGGGCAGTGAGGCCCGGGGCCGACGGGGGTGTTTGCCAGCCCCTCGCTGTGCGTCTGAGTCAGGGTCTGCATCCTGGACGCCCCTTTGCTTGGCCACCCCCCACCCTTTGTCCCTGCCCCTGAGAAAATGGGTTTGTTTTTGAGGCACCCAGTTATGCTTAGGTTAGGGCTGACTCCTGGCTCAGTGCTCTGGCATCACTCCTGGCGAGACTCGGGGACCGTGTGTGGTGCGGGGGAGCCCAGATCCACCACATGCGGCGAGCCCCTCACCTGCATTTCCTCCAGCCCTGAGAAGCTTTTGGTTTGTTTCTGGACCACCCCCCCAGTGGTGCTTGGGGTCTGGCTACTCCTGGCTTTAAGCTCAGGACAGTGGAACAAGCTCAGAGCTGTCTCTGGAGGGGCATGTGGGGTGCTGGGGGACCCATAGCTCAGAGCTGCTGCAGCCGTGGCCAGGCCAGAGCCGTCCCTCTGGCATGTGTCTGGCACAACACAAGTCCCTTTCCCAGGCCTCACGTCTCCGATGTCCGAGAATGCAGTCATGGCTCCCTTACAAGTCCAGGGTATTCGCTGACTCCCAGAAGCCTCGACTTTTGTGAACCCCGTCAGGAAGCTTTAGGCTATGACAGTATTTGGGGACAAGGCACTGGGGCCTTCGGCAGGATTTGCGGGTCCACGTGGGCCCACCTCTTGGTGTCCAGACGGGCAGCCTGGGCAAGAGGCCATTTCTCTGATCACTTGATCACTTGAATCCCGTTATTCATTGATTGGCCTCGAGCGGGCGCCAGTAACATTTCCATTGGACCCTATCACTTGCCAATGTAGCCCAATGGCATCTGGTTGATTCAGGAATAAAAGAGTCTCAAACCATTCATTCAGGGTCTTGACAAGGAAGTCTGACCATCTTGTAGGTGCGCGCCACCTGATCTTTTGACATCCCGTGGGATCCAGTCGGTAATGGCTCTAGTCCAGCGGTTGTCTCCAAATCGCATTACATGTCCAGCCCATCTGATTTTCGATGCCTTGGCAAACGAGACAGCATCCCTGACTGGAATAGCGACGGAGGTCAGAACTCCGGATTCCTTCTCTCACTTGAGTGAGGCATGATATTCCAAGCATAGCTCTTTTGATTCCTCTCTGGGAGACCCGAATAGCATTCTCATCCTGCTTTTGTAGGGCCCAGGTCTCTGAGGTGTATGTTAATGCAGGGAGAATGTGGAGTCAAAGAAATGTGAGAGAGCCCCCGACAATTTCTCTGGACACTCTTTTTTTTTTTTTTGGGGGTCACACCCGACAATGCTCAGGGGTTTCTCCTGGCTCTGCACTCAGGGAATTATTCCTGGCGGTGCTCGGGGAACCATATGGTGCCGGGATCGAACCCAGGCCGGCATGGGCCAGCGCGGGCAAGGCAAACGCCCTACCCGCTGGGCTATCGCTCCGGCTCCTGGACACTCTTTTGCTTCTGAAATAGGATATTTGGAGCATCATGTAGATGCAGGAAGGAAGGTTGTCACTGGGGCTTTTAGGATAATAATTATATATGTATAATTATATATAATATACATTATATTATATATTATATAATACCACATATATGGTATTATATAATATAATATGGTATTATATACCATATATATGGTAATTAAATATAATATGATATAATATAATACAATACAATACAGTACAATATATATTATATATAATTACCACCTCCTGAGGTGTCCAGGTGTCCTACCTCCTGGACACCTCATGAGCAGCCGAGCACAGGAAAGCCAGTAGCAGCTCTGATAAATATATATATTTATTGGCAGAGTCTGGCAAGCTACCCGTGGTATATTCGATATGCCAAAGACAGTAACAATAATGGACCTCATTCCCAACGAATGGAGACGTTACTGGCGCCCACTTGAGCTAATTGATGAACAACGGAAAACAAGTTTGATAGATAGATAGACAGACAGACAGATAGATATTTGGGTCACACTTGGCGATGCTCAGGGGTTACTCCTGCACTCAGGAATTACTTCTGGTAGTGCTTGGGGGACCATATGGAATGCTGAGGATCGAACCTGGGTGGGCCACATGCAAGGCAAACGCCCTTCCCGCTGTACTATCGCTCCGGCCTCTATTATGCTTTTGAGGACCTCCATTTTCCACATCCTGACTTCCCCCTCGTCAGAACTCCACCTAGCAGACCAGCCTATTACAGCCCGGGTTGCGTGGCTGTGCAGTTCATCAATAAATGCTGGATTTAGAGATGACTACAAGATTATCCCCCGCACGGCAGAGCCTGGCAAGCTACCCGTGTCGTATATCATATGCCAAATACCAGTAACAATTATAGACCTCATTCCCATGACCTGATGGAATGGTTTGAGGCTCTTTATGTTCCTGGAGCAAGCAGGTGCCCTTGGGCTCTACTAGCATGAGACAGGTCATGTGGAGATGTTACTGGTGCCCGCCCGAGCAAATCGATGATGAACGGGAAGACAGTGATACAGTTTTGTTTTGACCACACGTGGCAGTGCTCAGGGATCCTGGTGAGGTCTGGGGGACAGTACGTGGTGTTGGGGTCAGCACCTTAACGCCACACTGGCCCTCTGCACCCCTCCCTCAGACTATCTCTTAACAGCTTTTAAAAAATCCAACGGAGTCAATAATTATTCGTTTTCCCCCTGCAGAGCTCAATACTGGTCCTGAAAGAACCTAGAGATCAAGTTTGTAAGAAACAAGGAGATTTGTAAAGCCAAACTCTCAGCTCTGCCGGAGAGCAGGGTCACGTGCAAATCAATTTCATGACCTTCTTCACCCCCTGCTGCTGATCATATTAGAGCGCTGGGAAGAAGCCTCACAGTGAAAACAGATATAATTTCAGAAGAGTTAGATATTAGATTCTCCGTATGTCCCAGTGGTCTGAAGCTTAATATGTGCCTTTTAACAAACAAAAACTCATTTAGTAGGGAAACAAATTTGTGGTTATAATCACTATTGTGATTTCTCTACAATTATGATTAAGAATTCTGCTGGTTTGTTTTTTCCTTTGTTTTTGAGCCTAGTCTGACAGTGCTCAGGCGCCATATGTGGTGTCAGGGATGAAAGCGGGTCCGACGTGGGCAGGGAGGGCGCTGCCCTCCTGCGCCGTGTCTCTGCTCTAAGTCTCTGGTATCTACTGACTTTGGGATTTTCGCTATACCAGGTGGTGCTCAGGGACGCGACTCTGGCTCTGTGCTCGGGAGTGACCCCGGTCATGCTGGGGCCAGCCATGTGCAAGGCAAGTGCCTTATGCCTCTGCTGTCTTCCAGCTCTGAAATTCTGCCTTAAATCAAGAGGTGTGAGGATGACAGCGTGGGCCGCGAGGGGCCGGGGCACCTCAGCGGTCCAGAGTGCTGGCTTTGCAGCTTTCCACGTGCCGGAGGCCCGGTTTCATGCCTGGCACTGTACATTCCTTCAGCCGTCACCGGGGAGTGACCCCGAACCACTGAGCCCGAGTAGCCCCTTTCGGCATTCTGCAGGGTGTGGGCCAGGAACCAGAACAACCCCGACTAAACCAAGAACCAAGGACAGCGGGCGTAAAATGGAACAGTAACTTTTCTTTTTTTTTGCTTTTTGGGTCACACTGACGATGCTCAGGGGGTTACTCCTGGCTCTGCACTCAGTAATTACTCCTGGCTGGTGCTCAGGGGACTATATGGGATGCCGGGGATCGAACCCGGGCCGGCACAGGCCAGCGGCATGCAAGGCAAACGCCCCACCTGCTGGGCTATCGCTCCGCCCCCTGGAACAGTAACTTTTTTCTTTCATCTCTCGGCCAGACCTGGTGGTGCCCAGGACTTACTCTTGGCTCTGCACTCAGGGATCACTCCTGGAACCATCTGGGACGCAGGGGATCACACCAAGGTTAGCTGCGGACAGGGCAAGGGTCCTCCCTGCTGTACTATCTCTCCGGCCCTGCTGATTT
>JAJIBD010009332.1:0-71313 GCA_021461705.1 Cryptotis parvus
CCCTTCATTTTCTGATGTGATCATTGAGGATCAGAGAGTGTAAGTAAGGGTATCTCAGGTCACATTGCTCTTATGGGTGATGCTCAATCTCCAGCACCTCATAACAAAACCAACCCAGACCACAAGTTAGCAGCAAACAGGAGTTATTGCTGAAGCAAGTAGAGGCAAGGAAACAACTAAATTTCAAATCTAGTTTCCTCAGTACTTCTCAGGGTCTTTTAACCTGACAGAAAGATGTGTTACTGTCAGTGCAAGAATAGTTTTATTTTTTAAGTGGTTGCTGAATAATGCAGGACAGATTTGCAAACAAAACTCCAGATGTTACAAAGTTACAGTTTACTGTAGAGTTTAAATAAACTATACTTTAAACAATGCTCATGGTTCTTTTTCTACCTGTTCACAATGTCACTCATCCTTTTGCCATCCGTTTCTGAGTATAGCTTGCTTTTAGTCCACCACTGTCTAGTGTATATTTGCCTTGTCTTCATTCAGTGTATGCCTTCCATGTTTGAACTCTGGGGCTGGCACACTGTGACCTGTGTTTCTTTGCTGGGGTTTGTTTCTCTATATTCTGTCTTTGGGTATCTCAAGTGCTTAGCCCAGGAGTTCTTTGGCAAGGTGCTATGTGGATGAGAATGGTGCTGCTTTGCTGCGTTCATCTGGGCACAGGTGAAGGCAAAGGAAAAGATGCATAGCTGCTAATTTGGGGCTCATAGAGAAGGTTACCTGGCAGAATTCCTCTTTTTATTTTTATTATATTACTCTAGTAATTTTTATTTTCTATTTTAATTGTTTACATTTTCAGTGGCAAAATTTAAAATGACCAGGGTTGAGATTAAGTTATTAAACATTCACAGAAAAATTTAATATATTCACAATGTGTTAAAATGAAGAAGGCATAAATGAAACATTAGAAAATGGCCCATCGCCTCGGGGGGTCCCGGAAGCAGCCGGATGGAACTTCGCCCATCACACTAGCCACCATTTTCGCTGTCGGATGCTGGGAAACTGCCTCACGACCAGATCAACAGAGCCAAAAACCAGTTCGGAGCCCAGGTCGCGGCCACAAGCGGCTACAGGTGCACTAAAATAGTGAAACAGTAATGTCTTTTAATGCACTGTATTCCCACGAAGAGCAGGAAAGTTTGGTGGGAAGGAGATATAAAAAGGAAAGAAATGACATACAGAATCTGCCAAGTAGTTGGAGGTGCAGGGGGGGAGGGAAGTGGGGGCATTGGTGATGGGAGATAGGTTTGGGTGGAGGGATGGAGTGTTGGAACACTGTGGATCCAAAACTCTACATGAGCATCTTTCAATTGTATGTCTAAAATGGTGTAATAATATTTGGGGGTAAATAATAAAATTAAATTAAAAAATATCAATGAACCATTTTTTAAAACTGATTTTTAGTAAATCTGAAAATGTGGGGTATAGCTTGCAGTTGTGTTTTAAGAAATTGATGCATAAAATAAAAAAGCAGCCCTATTTAAAAGCTTTTATTTTCCAAACTAGATACTTAATGTTGCTTGATAATTACCTCCAATCCATTAATTAAAGCTCTTTTCTGATTATCATTGTATGAGACTCAGTCTGCAGTTGTCCTCCTTTTTTACTCTACATAAATGGAGCCTCCTGCTTTGTGCAAAGGCGTCCTCAGTTTGCTTGATCCCACTTTACAAAACTAAAACGTCATGTTTCCTCTAAGTCAAACACATGAGTGGAGGGTGGGGCTTGTGAATAAATTCCCTATCTCTCTCATGCATTGGCCAAGTGCTTCTGAGTCCTGTTTCACACCTTCTCTGATCTGTGGGATTAGCTATGGTTAGTGACTGTGCAAGTTCACAAATAATGTGCCATACATTATTTGGTGACTTCTTCCTGTTCCTGTATCACCTCCCTTCAACTCTGTCAGGACCTCTAAGTAAATGAATGGCAAATTCTAGACTAACTCCAACTAGGGAATTTATTTATAATCAAAGTAATGCATTTTATTTTTCTGTGAGAGAAATATAGTTCTTGCCATCACTAAACATATGCAATAGCAATGCTATCTAAGCATTCATTATTGTTTATCTTATTGTTTACTTATTTGGTTTGTGGGTCAGGGACTCAGCAGTGCACATGACTTGACCTCTATGCTTATGGAGCTATTTGGGGACACTTTTGTAGTGCTGGACAACTAACCAGAGTGGTTAGAATGCAAAGGCAAGACTCAACTCTGTTCTATTTCTCCAGTCCTATAAATTCAGTCTGTAGTATTGCTAATGGCACTTCTTAACATCATAATTCTCAGTTGTGAATCAGAAAATAGACATGACAAAACATGACCAATCTCCTTCCAGATAAAACATAACAACTTTACTGTTAATTTAGAATTGCACACTTTAAAAAACAAAGAAACACATAATACATTTTTAAAATTTTTTTAAAAATTTATTTAAACCAGAGATTTAGAAAGTACATTTTTTGTAAACACAGTATGTTTGTTTTTGGGTTATAACCCATCTATTAGCCTGTTTTTTTTCATTGCTGTTGAGGGATTGTCTTTCTCTCCTCTTATAAGTCTTTTAAATATGCTGAGAATAAAATATTGTGTTGTATTGCCATCACTAAACATATGTGATTAGTGATGGGGGAAACATCCTTTTCCCCTTCTTTTTGGTAGGACTCCTCTCGGCTGAGATCCTTTCTCTTTGGTGGGGAGACATGGGCCTCTTGTATGGTCCAAGTTCTCACCAGAGCGAGAGTTCTTTCATTATATTGGATTACGGTGTTAAACTCTCGCAGACATGGGGCAGAGCTGCTACTGGCTCTCCCTGTGAACAGCCGCTCATGAGGTGCCGGGAGGATGGTGGGTTCTAGCCCTGGCCCACCATCCCAGCAGAGAGCTTCGCAACAAGCCAGAAGACCCCCACACCCATGAGGGCCTCCATTTTCCACATCGGACTTCTCTCTCGTCAGACCTCCACCCAGCAGACCAGCCTATCAGCGCCCGGCTCATCGAGTTCGACCCCTGCAGCAGTCTTTCTTAAATCCGGCTCAGGTATGCCGGTCCAGAGACCTTGCAGACATGGGGCAGAGCTGCTACTGGCTCTCCCTGTGACCAGCCGCTCATGAGGCGCCGGGAGGGGATGGTGGGTTCTAGCCCTGGCCCACCATCCCAGCAGAGCCTCGCAACAAGCCAGAAGACCCCCACTCCATGAGGGCCTCCATTTTCCACATCCGGACTTCTCTCGTCAGACCTCCACCCAGCAGACCAGCCTATCGGTGCCCAGCTCACGCAGCCACTTGCGGCTGCGCGGTTCATCAATAAATGCTGGACTTAGAGGTGCCTACAAGAGTATGCTACCTGCACGGCAGAGCCTGGCAAGCTACCCGTGTTGTATTTGATATGCCAAATACCAGTAACAATTATAGACCTCATTCCGGAATAGATTGGGGCTCTTTATGTTCCTGGAGCAAGTAGATGCCATGGGCTCTACTAGCATGAGACAGGACATATGGAGATTTACTGGGGCCCTTCGGGCAAATCGATGATGAACGGGAAGACAGACAGTGATACAGTTCTATAAACACAAAAGGAGAATGGGTGAGGGTATTTGTGGGTTAGTTTGACTCTAAATTGGTTGCTCCTAGACATACCATCATAGACATACCATCATATTTTCTAACCGCATCTCAATGTTCTTGGATTCCTTTTTAATATCTTCTATAAAAGTCCTCTACAAGGGTTTGGTTGGTACTAGGAGAGAGCCACCCTGGCGGCAAAATGGGACTATTCTTAGAATATAACCTTGCTCTGACTAGAATGATTAGAGTGAAGGTCAGAACAGGTTGTCTTACTAAAAGAAGCCTAGCAGGGTGAATGATTTTGAAGCAGAGCAGAACACTTAAGAAATGCTCTGGACTGAATAAGACAAGACCTTGAGGAATTATCAGTTTGGCATGGGGAACATAGTTTAGTTAATATAATGTGATCTCCCCATGAAAGTTCACCCTGCATATTTAATCTCAGATTTAATTATTATGCCTGTTTCTCTTGCTGTGTTTATACAAAGGTACTGAATTTAATATTGAAATGATTGTTTATTTGCTTGGGAGGAGACAATCAGTTGCTCTACATTAGCATCTCTTAAGCTTGAGCACAGGGGCGTGGTGCCTCTGGGGATTGCACCAGTAAAATGAGCCAGCGGATTTTGATCTTTGGTTATGCCCTGCCCCAAGCCGGTGTAGAGGCTTTTTTGCTCTTGAGGTTTGAGGTCAGCACACTAGTGAACGAGCACATGTTCAGCCAGCAAATGGTTGGAGTAAGCCTGTAGTTTGGCTGTGGCAAAGGGTGTTTAGTAGTTGGTATGGTGTGAAGTTTGAAGAAATAAAGATTTGTTCTCTAAACTGAGCTTCTGGCACTTTCTTCATTGGCCTGAGGGGACAGTCGTGGGCTCAAGCATAGCCAGGAAACCCAACTGACCATGATACTGTTGGGGACTCCAGACAGCCCCCAAACAGTTGTATCAGGTATTCAGTATTCCAACACCAGTCACACCACAGATGTGCCCTTACTGCCACCAGAGACCCTCATCTCCCACCCATACCACATACTTACTCCCCAAGCAGGCAATAATTTTATTGATTATTGTAACATATATCTCAGAATGGTACTACTGAAGTCATGACCTTTTATCTTAACTGTTGCATGCAAATTGGACCATCTGTGTAATTGCTTTTATTTATTAAACCGATTATTAAGTTTTAGTGGACGTCTACTCATTTCTTTTTTGCTTTTTGGTTCATACCCGTGATGATCAGGGGGTTATTCCTGGCTATGCTCTCAGGAATTACTCCTGGGGACCATATGGGATGCAGGGATCGAACCCAGGTTGGCTGCATGCAAGTCAAATGCCCTACCCCTGTGCTATCACTCCAGCCCCTCTACTCAATTTTTTTTTTGTTTTGTTTTTGGGTCACACCCGGCAATGCTCAGAGGTTACTCCTGTCTCTACTCTCAGGATTTACTCCTGGTGGTGCTCGGGACTATATGGGATGCCGGGAATTGAATGCAGGTCAGCCGTGCAAGGCAAACACCTTTCCCACTGTGCTATTGCTCTGGCCCCTCAATTTTTTAAACAAAGTTTCTTATGTTAATTTCTTACAAATATTCAATATTCAACCCCAAACCCACCACCATTTCAAATTACAACAACAATAATTCCCAATTTTCTCAACTGTTACATAAACCTTCCCCTCATAAGACCCTCAGTAATTTATTTAAAGAACACTAAAGCACATCTAAAGAGATATCATTGTGGACAGAGGCATGCCTAGCATGTGACTGACTTAACTTTGATCCTTAGAACTGCAAATGGTCCCCTGAGCACTTCCAGAAGTGATCTCTGAGCAGAGTAGGGAGTAAACCCTAGCAGAGCTGATTGTTTTAAAAACATTTGAAAAAACAAAACCAGAAAATAGTAACATTACCTCATTAACTGATTTTGATTTTGAAGCAATATATACATAAGCATGTTGAGAAGTTTTAGGGCTACAAGTTTCACATCATTATCATCACAAATATTATGCATATTTTTATGTGAGCTGAGAATGATATTCACTCATCAGTTGAATTATTTGTACAGAGAAGAAAAAAATTCAATTTATGTAAACTTGAAACATGTAAGACTTCTGTAAGAATTTAGATGCAAGTATTCTCACTTCAAAATTTTCAAATATATGATTTCATATCATCCTTTGGACTTGCAGACATGGGGCAGAGCTGCTACTGGCTCTCCCTGTGACCAGCTGCTCACGAGGTGCCCGGGAGGGATGGTGGGTCCTAGCCCTGGCCCACCACCCCAGCAGAGCTTCGCAACAAGCCAGGCGACGCCCCACTCCATGAGGGCCTCCGTTTTCCACATCCGGACTTCTCTCTCGGTCAGACCTCCCCTCCCAACAGACCAGCCTATCAGCGCTCGGCTCGGCGGCCGCACTGTTCATCAATAAAAAGCTGGACTTAGAGATGCCTACAAGTGGTATGCTACCTGCGGCAGAGCCTGGCAAGCTACCCGTGTTGTATTTGATATATATGCCAAATACCAGTAACAATTATAGACCTCATTCGGAATGGATTGAGGCTCTTTATGTTCCTGGAGCAAGCAGATGCCTTGGGCTCTACTAGCATGAGACCGGACATATGGAGATGTTACTGGGGCCGCTTCGAGCAAATTGATGATGAACGGGAAGACAGTGATACAGTGACAGTGATCATCCTTTATGGAGTGATATTGAAATCTATATAAAATAAGGGACATGCAATGCAACTTGGAGACGACTGCTGGACTAGAGCCATTAACGACTGGATCCCATGGACGTCAAAAGATAACATGGCCGCATGCCTACAAGATGACCAGATTTCTTCATCAGGACCCTGAACTAATGGTGTGAGGCTCTTCGCATTCCTGGAGCAAGCAGATGCCATTGGACAACTGGCACGTGTCAGGGACAAATGGAAAGCGTTACTGGTAACTGCTTGAGCAAATCGAAAAATAACGGGATGTCAGGCAATCAAGTGATCAAGTGATAAAATAAAGGATTCGTGGAGCAGACTGGTAATTTTAATTGTTTTTGTGTTGTCTGTTTTGTTCTCATTAAGCATATTTGGCTTACTTATTATTATTTTTTACAATGTACTTAAACTATTTTCCTGATGTCTATTCTGTATTATCATTCATCTGAAAATGATATAAAATGGGGGTATGTAAAATGTAAAATAATTAAGGTCTCATACTGTTCAAAGTAAAAGGTAAATCACAATTTTCTAATGGAGCCCATTTCAATAGCATATTTTGTCTGAATTCTTATATTGAGTCACTATTATCAAATGCTTAGATGAAGAAAGTGTTGGCAGAAGGTAGATCTCTTAATATGCAAAGGAAGGTCTGATGGGTACTGCCTGTTAACAGATACCCGAGGTATTCTGGCAGTCTGTCTCCCAATAGAGTTAGTATGTAGAATTCCCTAGTGAGACTGTTAATCAAGCTGCAGTTACACAGACAAGGCTATCCTAGGTCATTTCTCTGCACATTTCCTTGTTGGCTATAACTAGCCCAAGATGGAGTCTAATGGACGATGCTTAAAGTTAGGCAGAAAACAGGTTTTTCTTGTTCTTCTGTCTGACATGTCCTTGCCATCATGGGCTAGTAAGGAAGGCTGCATTATCAACTGTATTTTGTTCTTTTGTTCATCTCATCTTACCTAGATAGCACCCCCTGCAGGTATTTTGTTCCTGGTTGTCTCCTTCCTATTATTCCTAAGTCCTATTCAATGAATGTGAACTGTCTTTCTAATGTAAACCATGCAAACTTTAAGCTGGATTGCCCTCTGGGACGAGGGAATAAGAGAGTTGGGGTCCTTGTGGAGGTGGTCAATCAGCTCAAGTGTGTCAGCTTAGGTCAGTGAGCTCAGGTGAGTCAGCTAAAGTCAGTTAGCTACAGTTAGTCAGCTGCCAAGATGAGAGCTGCTGCCCCTCCGGGTGGTGATAATTAAAAATATTAATGAATATACGTCGTGTTCCTGGTGTCTCATCTCTGAGCCTCTGACCCAACAGGACATTCCTGTGTCAGAAAGAATCTTTATCCTTGGTATTATGAGAAACATGAGCAATTTTTATATGTTGCAATTTCCTTGTAATTGTTAGTTAATATAATGGGTAAGGTTATGAGACTATGAGAAAAAAATGAGACTATGAGTGAGGCAGTAAATTGCCTTAATGTTTAAGCCACATGTCCAACAGAGTAACACTGAAACAAAATTTACAATGGAGAGAAAACTTCACAATGTTGTGTGTTCCCTTGAAAGTCTTCCCAGGGGGTAACTAGTATAGGTCTATCCCAGTTCTGTTGATTGCAGAACAAACACCAGCTCATTACACAATCATTATAATACTTTAACATGTCAAAATCCCAGTCTCTAGTCTCAGGGCTATGCATAGTTACCATGACAACCCATGAAAGTGACCAAACATGATCAGGACCTCAGACCCCAAGTATCCCCACCTATCTGGAGTAAGTGAAAAATATGAGAAAGATGGAAAAATCTGTTACCGTGACACAAAGCCAATGGCAAGACCCTCAGCCGGCACATATGAGAGTTGTCTTTGTTAGTTTCCTTCAGTAAACACTTTACTTCAAACCCAGCTGGTTACTTACTTTCTGAAATAAATGCTTGTTTTAAAGGTTTTGTGCTGGCATAAAACCACAAATCCCTTTACTAGTGCTGCCACGTGTAAAGAGCATAATCCTGTTAGTATTTGGCTGGCAGCTCCATGATTTTGCACAGCAAGCACTTTCCAGGCACAAAATAACCAAGTGTGTGTGGACACAGTAAGTAAAATCCATGACCCGCAGTGAACACTATAGTGCTTGAACATTGCAAACAAAGAGAGCAGTGCCCTGAGAGCACTGAAACAAACGTTACTACTAAGAGTCTCAGCCCCAGTGAGTGAAGCAGCTGTGTGTAAGCAGTGTAATCGCTATGTGACCCTGTGTCACTGCATCAACAGGAGGAAGGAAAGAGGGGAAAGAATTCAGAAAACGCAGGCATCTGAAAATAACCAGTAAATGCTTTTTGAATACACAACATATTTTTGTTTATTTTTTTGTAAACCTTACTTAAATGTTGTACACCTGATGTTTTAGGCCCCTTTAATGTTACCTAGACTGATACAGAAATACAGTAGTTAGAATTAAAGAAAAAAGTTGGGGCCCCAGTGATAGTCCAGATGGGGAGGGTGTTTGCCTTGCACCACGGCCCACCTGGGTTTGATTTCTAGCATCCCCTATGGTCTGCTGAGCACTGCCAGGAGAAATTCCTGAGCGCAAAACCAGGAGTAAGCTCTGAGAATTGCAAGGTGTAACCCCCTCAAAAAAAAGTAAAAATAGTTGTGTGGGACTGGAGAGATACTACAGTGTTAGAGCTCTTGCCCTGCACATGGCTAACCCATGTTTGATCCCAGACATCCCATATGGTAGCCCAAGTGTCACCTTGAGTAATTCCTTACTGCAGAGGCAGGAGTAACTATTGAGAGTATCTTTGAGTGTGACTCCAAAACAAAATAAAGCAAAACAAGAGTTGTACATGCTCCCTATAAAATGCTTTTTGAGGAGATAAATGAATCAGGAACAAGAGGCTGCATGTGCCCTACAATTTTTAATATTTTATTCTACCACCGATACATACAATTAAAATATGTTCATGTTTGGGTTTCGGTCATACAGTGTTTCAGCGCCCATCCTTCCACCAGTGCCCATTTCCCACCATCAATGTCGCCGATTCCCTCCCTGCCTCCCCTAGTCTGCCTCTATAGCAGGTTCTTTATCTCTTATCTCTCTCTCTCTCTCTTTCTCTCTTCCTTCTTTTACACATTGAGGATTGTAACACATAATTTAGATGTTTTCATGTATATCTTTTGCCTGTATTTAATGCCCAGTCCTAGGTTTGATATTAGCACTTTTGACAATTAGCACACTGTTCCCTTTTCTGTCATACCTAACCTCTGACTCCCAAAATGTTTGTGGTAATTTCCACCTTGAAAAGACCTCCTGATTCATGTCTCACCTGACTTGGATATTGGTATCATAATATGTATATGTATACACATATATACATATATGCATATAAATATATGAATATATATATAGACATATGTATATATGTCATGCAAATAAATGGAGTCATTCTATATCTTTTTTCCTTCTGCTAATTGCCCTTAATATGATCCTTTCCATGTCCATCCATTTATAGGCAAATTTCATAGTTTTATTTTTCCTAACGACTGTATAGTATTCCATTGTATAGATGTACCAAGATTTCTTTATCCAGTCATCAGTTCTTGGGTACTCTAGTTGTTTCCAGATTCTGGCTATTGTGAATAGTGCTGCTATGAAAATAAAAGTGCACATGGTGTTTCCACTGTGTGTTTTTTGACTTCCCAGAATATATTTCCAGGAGTGGTATGGCTGGTCAAATGGGAGCACAATTTTTGTCTTTGGAGGAATGTCCATATTGTTTTCCAAAAAGGCTGTACAAGTCGACATTCCCACCAACAATGGATGAGAGTCCCGTTTTCTCCACATACATCCCAGCACTTGTTGTTCTTGCTCTTTTGGGTATGTACCAGCCTCTGTGGTGTGAGATGATATCTCATTGTTGTTTTGATTTGCATCTCTGATGATGAGCATTTTTTCATATGTGTTTTGGCCATTCAAATTTCTTCCTTGTTGAAGTTTCTGTTCATTTCTTCTTCCCATTTTTGATGGGGTTGGCTGTTTTCTTGTATAGTTCTACCAGTGCCTGATATATCTTGGATATTAACCCCTTATCAGATGGTTATTGGGTGAATATTCCTTCCCATTCTGTGGACTATCTTTGTATCTTAGTCACTTCACTGTTTCTTTTGAGGTGCAGAAGCTTTTTAATTTCATGAAGTCCCATATGTTTATCTTTGCTTCTAATTGCTTTGTTAGTTGTGTTCCACCTTTGAAGATGCCTGTAGCTTTAGTGTAGTGGAGGGTTTTTCCTTTATTTTCCTTGATGTACTTTATGGATTCAGGTCTGATATATTAATGGATCTTAAATTCATTTTGATCTGATTTTTGTACATGGTGTTAGACAGAGATCCAAATTAATTTTTTTACATGTAGCTGCCCAGGTTTCCCAGCACCACTTGTTGAAGAGGCTTCCCTTGCTTCATTTCGGACTTTTTGCATCTTTATCAAAGATTAAATGATCATGTGTTTGAGGATGGGTGTCAGGATACTCAACTCTATTTTATAGGTTCAAAGGTATGATTTTATTCCAATATCTTGCTGTTTAATTACTACTGTTTTGTAGTACAGTTCAAATTTAGGAAAGGTTATTCCTCCCATCTTCTTTTCCCAAGGATCGCTTTAGCGATCTGTGGGAGGCTTATTGTTCCATATAAGTTTCAGGAGTGTTTGCTCAATTTTTTTTGAAGACTGTCATGGGTATCATTATAGGGACCTCATTGAGCACAAAGATCTAGGGGTATTACCATTTTGACAACGTTGATTCTCCCCATCCATGAACAGGGAATGTATTTCCATTTTCTTGTGTCCTCTTTTATTTCTTGAATCAATGTCTTGTAGTTTTCTTTGTACAGGTTCTTTATGTACTTGGTTAAGCTGATTCCTTGATATTTGATTTTCTTTGTGTGCCCCTACTTTCATTTCATTTATTATTTTCCTTTTGGGGGTACATCCATCGGTACTCAGGGTTTATTCCTAGCTCTCTCTGGAGGTATGATTCCTGGTGGGACTTGAAGGACCATGCTGGATGCCAAGAATCAAACACGGGTCTTGAATCAAACAAGTGTCTGCTGGATGTAAGGCAAGTGCCCTACCCTTCCTGCTATTGCTCTTGCAGGCGTGTCCCCTCCACTGTCCCTCCCCATAGGCCTAGCTTTAACAATAGGGCTGTGTGTATACACCAACACTGTAGTATAACAAAGTATGGAAAGTGCCACTGATATTTCAATTATTCCAAATTATAATTTAAATGTTTATTTTGATTATAATTATGTATAATGGTTCCATTTTCTATTTGTAGTTTTCTTCTGTTCATTACCTCCCCTAATCTACTCATTTCCTTTAGTTTATTTAATGTATAGTATTTTATAGTTTTTAAATATTAAGAAGGAAATTATTTTAGTGTAGTACCTAGGCTGTTGATTTATAATGAATATAGGTAATTTCTATGTCCAGATACTCATTGCTCCACTATCAGGACAGTTTCTCTGTTTAGGCAGTCACTTTTGTGCCATTTTGAACAAAACATATAGAGAATGATTAGTTTTATATGTATTGTTACCTGGGTTGGCTGCATTATAGGCAAGTATTCTACTGGAATATCTTTCCAAATCAAATAAACTTAGTCACATTCATATATATATATATATATATATATATATATATATATATGCATGTATGTATTTATTTATGTATCTATGTATGTATTTAGATTTTTTTGCTTTTTTGGGTCACACCTGGCAATGCTCAGGGATTTCTCCTGGCTCTGCACTCAGGAATCACTCCTGGTGGTGCTCGGGGGACCATATGGGATACCAGGGATCGAACCTGGGCCAGCATGGGCTAGCCGCGTACCAGGAAAACGCCCCTACCTGCTGGGCTATCGCTCTCGGCCCCATGTATTTAGATTTTGGACCCATGCCCTGCAGCACTTGGAGCTTACCCTGACTCTGTGCTCATGGATCACACCTGATGGTTCCAGGAATAGAAGCCAGGTCAGCATGTGCAAGGCGAATACCATACCCACTGTACTATCTCTGCAGCCCTGTGTGTTAATACTATTATATGGCTATCTCAAAGGCTAAACTAAGAAGGGACATTAGTTTGTGTTAACGATCAGAGTAACCATTGAATATCTTTGATATCTGCCATGGCTGTGGGTGTAGAAGAAAATGTGACATTATCTGTATGTCCGTGTTTCAAAATTTTTATTCCCATTTTGATCTCTCTCTGAGTTCCAAATATTAATGCAATTACATCCAGATATCCCTTAAAAAGGTATTTTTATCTAATGGAAAAAAAGTTACTTGTCTTAAACACCCTCCCCGCCCCATGGCCTTCTTTCACTAAACACTGAGACTTCTTTTCTCCCCAGTTTTCCCGGTGATTGAACAGCATTAACAAGGTTCTTGTATTATAGCTGACAATTAAGAAAACTGTTAAAAATAGTTAGGAGACAGGGATTGTGAGTCTGTCAAGGCGGCTATAAATAGACTCCGGAGAAAATCCCTGTGGCCTGCTGAGGGTCCTGCTGGGAGAGAGGTCCCGGGAGAGAGGTTCTTAGAGTGAGGTGGAGTGAGGAGTGAGTGAAGAGAGATTAAGAGGAGCGCTTCCAGACTTTTAAGAGCTTGTGATTTGTTCCTTTATTCATCAATCAAGGAGAATAGTCATAGGCCCAAGACTTGGCCAGGGACTTCACCGAACTCCAATACTGTTCGGACCCTGCTTAACCTTGACAGAAAGAATTTGATGCATGTGTAGTGAGAAATTCCATAGGCAAGAAAGTATGAAGAAAAATTATTTTTATGCTGATATGTAGAATAAAGATGACGTTTGTCCTTCAAAGTTAGCTAGATACTTTTGCTGCTTAAAGAGAGAATGAAAATAATCCTGGATTTTCACATTACCCCATGTGGAATATATATGCATTTTATTTCTAGTGAAAAATCTCTAAGAAAGCCTATTTAAGGGAAATATGACTCAGTGTTTCTGAATTTTACTACTTAGACATATATCCAGGCTCTAAGACCTGATTTTCCCTTGAGAAATAAATACATATCTCTGGCTCTTTCTGGGGTTCCTTTATACTCTAAGCAGTTGACTGATAATCTCTTTATACCAAGTCTTAGCCTACGTTTGCAGGTTTTAGAAAAGTGTACTTAGACAGATCCAGCTTTGTAGATACACAAAAACATTTTCTGTTCATTTGGCACAGTGAGACTGTAATCTTTCAAGACACAACCAACTCAGTGAAATCTTTTTTGAAGAAGCATAGCTGAAAATGAAGGCATGAACCAACAGATCCAAAATAAAGGATCTTCAAGTCCTGCACAGAAAATGGATTAAAACAGATTATCTTTACAGAATGAAGACACGTTCAGTTGAGTTTTTAAATGTCAGCTTCAGGAGTAATATCATACCTATAAAAGCTGCTACATAATTGTAATGCAGTTAAAATGATTTTAATATCAGAACACCTACATGTTTTAACCAACACATACTCCCAAAGAGTTTATTTTAATATATAAAGATTCTTAAACAAAATATTAGTAAATCAAACCTAGTGCTATATTAAATTTTATATCATATTTCTTAAAATGTTCAATCTCAATCACAAGTATAATTCTAAAATAAAATAAATTTAATTAAGCACAACAATAATCTCAAAAACAAATAGCTTTCATTGCCACTACATTTAAGAAATTAATTATACCTCAGTAATGAAATATAATATTTATATCAAAATGGGCAATTTTGAAGGACTAATTAGAAAATTCAGAAATAAATATATGTGATGTATTTATGTGTTGTACTCATTAGTACAGATAGACTGAATTTTTTGTTTAGCAAAGGAGAAAAGATCAAATAAAGAGCACATGGAAAATACTCTTGAGCATATGAAATAAATAAATAATATTATAATAATATACATACAACAAAATTCCAGATGGATTAAAGAAAAGAATGCAAAATTTAAATTAAAATCCAGGAAAATATTTTCATTAATATTTGTCTGGGTTGATTTTATTTTCCTGAACAAGGGAGTGTAAGTCAAAGCTTGAAACCAAAGCCAAAAACTAACAGTAGTTAGTAGGAGTCCAGGGCCAGCTCTGATAAATCAAGATTTGTGACAAGTATCATTATGGATAATTAAATACAGAGTATTTTCATTACAAAAAATATAAATCATAGAAAAATAGGCACATTAATAGAAAAACGGCAGAAAGCATGAGTGATTATTCATAGTTAATAAACTAAATAATTCATAGACCATATAAATGTGAAAGTTGATATTCTGTTCTAGTATATTTATTATTCTATTTTACAATTTAAATAATGTCACATAAGAGGTTAGTCATTAGGATTTATTTTTATAAACATTCACCCATTGAAATATTTTTTTTAAATATACAGGTCCTTGTATCACAGAGAAGAAGGCAAGTAGTAATGATTATCCATTACAAATCCTCCTTATGCTATAATAAAAAGTATCAGGTAAATATTCTTTAATTCCACATCTAGAAAATAGTTTATTCATAACTAGACATCTCAACAAAGACAGGAGCAAAATGCCTTGAGAACTTTATAGTTCTCTATACGTGATGTTAAATAATTATCATATATTAACTATGTATATGATATTAACCACTTAACTAACCTGTGTTTGAGGAAGCTTTCTGCAAGAAAAACAGTAATGAGTCAAAGATCATTTTAAGTTTACAGCACCATTTTATTTTTAATTTAAATTTTAATGGATTTGGGTTGCAGTCAGTGGTGTTTGGGGGATACTCCCAGTTCTATGCTCAGGGTTCTTCCCGAGGTGCTGAGGGAGACTGTTAAGAGCAATAGACGTACCAAAGTCAACTACTTCTAAGTAAAGTGCCTGTACCCCTATACTGTTTCTCTTGCTCTACCACATCTTTTTAATTTAAAGTAAAAATATTATTTGAAAAGAATTCAGCTGAAATATAGTTATTTGTAAATGAAACTCAAAGATGATTTCTGTCTCCATCTGTTTCTTTCCTTTTACTCTTCCCTTTTCCCTTCTCCAAAAGACCGAAAGTCAATTCTATTTTTTTTAAGTATTTTATTATACCACCATGAGATATAAAATTACAAAGATGTTCATGTTTGGTTTTAGTCATACAGTGTTCCACACCCATCCTTGCACCAGTGCCCATTTCCCACCACCAATCTCCCCAATTCCCTCCCCTCCCCCAGCCTGCCTCTATAGCAGGCTCTTTATCTCTTTTCTCTCCTTACTTTCTCTCTCTTTCTCTCTTTCTGTTCCTTCTCTTACACACTGTGACTTACAACAAATAATTTAGAGTTTATCATGTGTATCCCTTTGTCTATATTGAGTGCTCAGTTCTAGGCTGGCTAATTCTATTTTTTTATGTTTGGCATCTGAAGGATTGCTCAGGGGGATGCACGGTCTACTCTTGACAATTCACAGGCAACAGGGAAAAAAAATCAATCTAAGAACCCAGGCGCAAGACTTCACTGGTTCTATGGTTCTGAGGATTACCTTGGTCACAACAGTGGTGCTCTGTGTTCAGGGCTGCATTCATTAATGGGTCTTGGACCATATATTCTGAGGGTTAACTGAGTTTGTGTGCAATAAGGCATGAAATTTAATGTCTATATTCACTCTATGCTGAGTTGAGTTCAACAAATGGTTTGCACCTCTTTGTGTTCCTAGAGCAAGCAGATGCCATTGGGCTATACTGGCACATGACAGGGACAAATGGAAATGTCACTGGTGCCCGCCGAGCAAATTGACAAATAACAGGATATCAATTCCTAATCTGTACTTATCTCTCCTATGTTTCCTGTATCTTTCCTTCCTTCCTTCCTTCCTTCCTTCCTTCCTTCCTTCCTTCCTTCCTTCCTTCCTTCCTTCCTTCCTTCCTTCCTTCCTTCCTTCCTTCCTTCCTTCCTTCCTTCCTTCCTTCCTTCCTTCCTTCTTTCCTTTCTTCTTTCTTTCTTTCCTTCTTTCTTTCTTTTTCTTTCTTTCTTTCCTATCTCCCTTATTTTGCACTGCATATTTTAGTAAAAAATATTTTTCATGATTTAATACATAATATCTGATTTATCTCAAATATCATGCTGTTAATGACAGCATTTATTTATTCCTGAGTTGGTTGGTGGATAATTTCATTCCTTAAGTTGTGTGTTCCTAGGACTAAGGCAAAAAAAAAAACTGTCAAGTAACATCATGGTTAGACAGTCAAGAAAGATTAGGTTTGCACATTAGATAAAGATTTCTTTACTTTTATAGAAGAAACTTTAATATAATCATGAAATATACTATGCAGATAAAAGATCACTTTCTTTTGCCCTACCTTGTCATTTTCTGAATCACCGTTGGGGTTTGAAAATGATAGGAATTTTTAAATTAGTGCCTAATGATTAATACTAATACAAATGGGAATGTCATAAATGTTAGAATGAATGTGAAAAAATAACAAAGAAACATAGTATATAATAGCATGTTAGTGGATGAAAGTGTTAAAAAATTCAAAGCATAATCATAGTTGATTTTTTTAGTAGTTCATCGTACTATATTAATATAACATTTGTCCCACTGGAGAAGAAATATTTACACCTAAAAAGATTAGTTTAGAGAAAGCTATAGGAAAAGAAATAGTGAGATGTGTAGGAGAGAGTCTAGGGTTAATATTTGCCTTTATGAGGCAAACATCTTTGCCCTGCATATGGTTCCTTGAGCACCTCAAAAAGTGATTTTTTGAGCACAGAGGCAAAGTAAGCCCTTAGAACTGCCAGATGTGGCCCCAACCCCACGCCCTATACCCCAACCCCAAAGAAGTAAGGAAGAGTGTGGGGGAAATGAAAAAAATAATAGAATAAAATACACTTAATGGAAGTGGAAATGTTAATAGGAACAGTGTTTTATTTTTAAGACTGTACGTTTAGTTGTATATGCTGCCTGAGCCCATGAGCTGGTTGAGCCCGCATGGCTGAGCACATGGGTCACCCACATCTCCCCTCTTGAGATGTGTACTTTTTCTCCCACTTTCCCTCCTCCTTCCCCTTCCTCAATGCTTCCAAATAAAATACTTTTTTTTTCAAAAAGAAAAAGAACTGCACTTTTAGAGAAGCAAACTTACAGAAACACGGAACACGGAAAGGAAGGTTAAGAGACATAGATTCCATGTGTCTTCACGCATGCTTATTTTCCACACTATCATATTACTCATGACTTGACATTGCATACCCTAATACCCTAAAATCTGCACTTTAGCCTCAGGTTCACACTTGAGTTGTACATTGAAAGACTTGGGTAACAGTGAAATGACAAGTATCTATCATCACATAGGGAGAATTCGCACTATCCTAAATACATGCTCTTCTGCTCCCTTTGTAATTCCAGTGGTATAACAAATATAAAGGAGTAAGAGTGTCAGACTTTCAATGCTTTAAGTTTTTAAAATATTTTTAGATTTTTTAACTTTTTGTTCAAAATCATGTTTAGTTTCAAGGTAATCAGACAAACCAAACCTCAGAGCCATGTACCTAGGGAAATCAGTACATTTATTTCTCTTAAGGGAAACTTTTAATGACAAGACAGATAGCCATCTGATCGACTCCATTTGTTTCTATTGCTTATGCACGGTTGGAAAAGGTGACTTTGAGATTGCTGCTAGTCCTAGAACTTTATGATTCAGTGATTAATTTAAGTCATCAGTACTAACTGTAGAATAACAATTCCAGCAAATCATAAAAGTTTGGTCCCCAAGAAACGATGAATTTATATTGGGTTTAATGTATTAAAATAGTAGCTTTTGTTATAATTACAGACATATATAAAACTACATTGTTTGTACTTTATTCAAACCAAATTATTAGATTGAAAATTCTTATTCAGGAAGTTTACATGTATTTTATGTTAATTTGCTTAAAATGTCAGATCTTTAAATTAATATTTCTAGTACATGCTAAAATGCTTCAAGTAAAACATTATAAAAGTCATTATTTGACATTTATTTCAATTTCATGCAATATCTGTTATAGCTAGTGTAATTATTTGATCGCATTTTCTCTCATTTAAATGTCTAAGAAGTCAAAGAAATATGTATTAACTGACATGATGTTTTAAAATATCTATACCATGGATTTATTATTGCTAGTCTCTTCAACTCCACTGTTCTCCTTGCATTAACATATGCCTCAGAGACCTGGGTTCTACGAAAGCAGGATGAGAATGCTATTTGGGTCTCCCAGAGAGGAATAGAAAGATCTATGCTTGAAATATTATGCCTCACTCAAGTGAGAGAAGGAATCCAGAGTTCTGACCTCCATAGCTATTCCAGAATCAGGGACGCTGTCTCTTTTGCCAAGGCATCGAAAATCAGATGGGCTGGACATGTAATGCGATTTGGAGACAACCACTGGACTAAAGCCATTACCGACTGGATCCCACGGGATGTCAAAAGATCATGTGGCCGCCCACCTACAAGATGGTCAGACTTCCTTGTCAAGAGCCTGAAGGAACGGTTTGAGGCTCTTCATATTCCTGAATCAACCAGATGCCATTGGGCTACATTGGCACGTGATAATGTCCAATGGAAATGTTACTGGCACCCGCCAAACAAATTGATGAATAATGGGATTCAAGAGATCAAGTGATTACAGGGTTAGCTAATCTGGGAGCTTTGCTCTTGGACTATTGTTAAATTGAGAACAGGAGGAACAACAGGCTTTTGACACCTGGAGAGGCTCGGCAAATTAATCTGTTCCTCCCCTTCATCCTCATTAGAGTTTGTAAGAGTTTTATGGAAGCCCTCAAATTGAGCATCAGTCTCTATCAGAGGGGCATCTCCACCTTCGGAGGTATCAACTCCAGGAGATTTTCAGTTTGAGAGTCTGCCTCCTTTGTATGTTTCTTTTCTTCCTCTAGGTTATCGCCAAGCTTTAAAATCTGTTTGCTAGACTTAATTTCATGACTCTCTGAAAGACAAGCAGGAGTTACAAAAGCCGTGACTGCTGCTAGCACCTGAAAAAGCAGGTGAAGCCAGAAAAAAAGAAAAAATTTCCAAGAAGTAACCCATTTTAACTCCCGGTTTGAATTCTGCTCCCAGCATCAGGAAAGTTCATCAACATCTCGGTCATGTCTCCAGATGCGGAGATGCCCACCCAGGGACACACCAGATGTTGGGGATACCACTCGGGTTCCCGCAGTGTCAGGACAAAGTTTTCTCCTACCTCCGAGGACTCGGGGAACAGATGAAAACTCACGAGTCCAGCGCAGTTCCAGAAAGGCTTTTAATAGTACAGAAGCTCTTCCACAGCAATCCAATATAATGAAAGAACTCTAGCTCTGGTCTGAACTTAGACCATACAAGAGAGCCCAAGTCTCCCACCAAAGAGAGAGAGGATCTCACCCCAGAGGAGTACTACACAAAATGAAGGGGGAAAAGGCTAAAGGGCCTCAAGTCAGTCCCCCTTATATACAACAAAGTAATCTGATCTGTGACAGGGAGGGTCCTGTCAACCAAGAACCCTAAACAGATTATAAAAAGGGCGGCGCCACACCCTATTACAGGTATAAACAAAGGTTACACTAAGGACTAATCCCTTCTACTGAGATTATCTCTTATGTAAAACACTGGAGAGAGAGAGAGAACACTGGTATAAAGTAATACATCTTAATTCCATGAACATCATGTAATCTAGATGGTACCCACAAGGTCCTTCTTATTTATTATCTGCACCAGTGTGATACTGAGTATCTTGTTCTCTGTACTGAAAGGGTCACACTCGCATGCTTGAGAGCAAACTAGTATGACCCTTCCTATAATCTTCCTATAGTTTCAACGTAGCCAGGGTGGTAGTCTCCTGGTAAATTCTAACTGTCCCATGCTGGGTGCAGTTGGTATAAAGAGGAGCTATGCCCAATCTAGAAAACATAGAAGTCTTAATAGATGTACAAGTCAGAAGTTATTCAGAGTAAAGGTGACTTCTGTAACTGCCCCACCCTCTAGCAATGTTTACATAAAAGAGAGATCTCACTAGAATGAACCTTGGCTTAAGTAGATTAAGCTGTGAGTGTGTAAAACAGTAAAGCTCAAGATTAGCTAAACCTGTTATCCAACAAATCATCATTAAAATCTGTTAGTTTCAGTTACTTTAGGCCAATTTTTCTAGAATAGCCACTTATAACAGAGTATCACTGTTTATCTATCCTAGCTAATTTGTGTTAACAATTTTCAAGGGGTAGAGAGATAGTTCAGTAGGTAAGGCTCTGATCTTTTGCATGAGTCACCCAGATTTGATTCATAGCAGCATATGGCCTTCTGAACACTTCCAGAAATGATCTCTGAGCACATAGTCAAGAGTAAGTCCATATCATTGCAGGCATGCTCAAGAAAATTTTTAAATCAATATAGATTTCAAAGAAATATATGATAAATTAAAAACCCTGATATTAGGCCCAGATTCATAAATTATATTGAGAAACCAGACAGGACATTCCATTAACATTGATACTAGAGTTATCTTAAAGATTCAATGGTGAGTCAATTATAAGTAAAAATAAACAAATGAAATTGAAGCAAATTAAGAAGTTTCTGCACCTCAAAAGGAAATGATGACCAGAATATATAGATGTCCAACAGACTAAAAAGAAATATTTGTCAACTAATCATCTCATAAAAGGCATATGAAAACACTGGTGAGACTTACAAGAAGCAAGCATACAATCTTATCAAGAAATGGGGTGAAAGGATGATCAAAAACTTTCTCAGGGACAACATACAAATGGCGAAAAGGCACATGAAAACAGCTCTATCTACATCATCAGGAAAATGCAGAGATAAGCAATGGGATACCATCTCACAACAGTAAGATGACACATATCACAATAACATAGATATGGGCAAAGGGGTCCTCATTTACTGCAGGTTGAAATGCTGACTTGCTTTAGACATTTGGAGCAACAATATGGACACTTCTCAGAAAACAAATATTTAACCTTCCATATGACCAACAATTCCACTTTATGGCATCTAGTCCCTGTCCCTCTAATTACATAATTTTAAGCTGTAGTCCCCTGGGATTATCCTGGGGATTTATAGGAAAGTGAGAGTGAAGAGGGGAAATGACCCCAGATGAGAAATGATGGTATAGAGCATTGAATATAACAAATGCAAAAAGCTAATGTCTAACTGCCAATTAGAAGACTGGGATAATTCAATTTTCTTCAAAATAATGTTACCTTAATCAAAAATGTTCTTCTAATACAGTATGTGACAATATAACTTTATGATGTACTCACCAAAACACACTGATACATTGTAAAAAGGCAAAAAACAATGAGAACCAAGACAATAACTTATCAGACAAGCTATTTTCCAATGACAGTTATTTTATAGTATTAAAGGGAAAGTTGACAATACACTTCTATAGATAAGAAATTTTAGCAGAGACAATATTATAGAAAAGACTCAAACAGAAATTGGGAAATAAAAAGCACAAAACTAAAAATTTAAAATATTTTGGTGAACTTATTAACCGATATAATATACAAAAGAATTTCCATTTACTTGGAAATTGGTAAACAGAAACTATTCAGATAGAAACAAACATTTATAAAGAGTGAAAGATAAAATAATAGGTAATTTTAATTCTGTTTATCTTATCAAACTGCCATATAGATGGGCATATATAATACTTGGGGTCTTAGAAAAAATTATAAAATATAAGTGGTGATTGAAAAGTTCTGAGTTAAAGATTTTCAAAATTGAAAAAAAGAAAATGTGCATGAAATTCAGAGGACAGCAAAGCGTTACACTGTAGCTAAACTTTCAAAGACTCTGAACCAAGAAATAATATTTTCCTTGAGGGTTGCTGTGGGGGGTTGTTCTTAGGCAGTCCTTAGGAAGGCCAGGATCCAAGTGGGCCAGACAGCCCAATGTGAGGCCCCAAGGATGCAGAGCAACTTGCTCTGGAGTGCCAGAACTTGCCAGGGCCACACTTGGTGATGTTTAGGCTCCAGGGTCTGGTGCACAATTCTGGGATGAAAATGGGGCTTAGCTGTTACATAGCTCAGGTGTTTTTTCCTCACCACTCAAACCAAATATTTTAAAGCTATACTTAGGAAAATAAGAATTTTACCTAAATGTAAATGTGGATACCCCAAACAGTAAACTAACAACTTCAGTCTGTTTCCAGAATTTGATATAAACAAACAGTATTCTCCAAAGTTAAAGGCCATATAAATTTTTTTTAAATAGACTTGACCTTAAAAATTATTCCCAAGCTAGTACTAGAGGTCAAGGTATTTGCAAATGTCACCACATATGGTTCTTTGAGCACCACCAGAAATGACCCCATACCACAGAGCCTGGAAAAAATTCTGATCACTGCTTGGTATGACCCAAACCTCATCATAACACTAAACAAACAAAATGTATACAAATATGAAGGTGAATTTTAATATTCTTGATTACTTTTTTCCATTTTCATTATTACTCCAAATGAATTACAATGAAACTTAATAAATATACATTTAATGTTGGAGGAAATATATATATAAAACTTAAAAATGTTTAGATGATATGCAGAAAAATCACCAATGAACAGGGAAAAGGCAAATACCATAATAAAAATTAAAGTTTGTTGCAGGACTCCTAAGAGCCTCTGCATCTGCCCTTAGCCTCCTGCAGGTCACTTTGTAGATAGTGGGGTAGTTTAAATGTGGCAGTTTATCTCACCATGTATTCTGTACTGGCTGGTTTAAATATTCTCTCATGCTACCACAATCACCGTGGGACTAGCTAGATCTTACCAGCGCTATTTGCTGGCCACGTTGGATCTCTACGCATTAGATCAGAGAGAAAGGCTGTTTGCTTCCAAGCAAGCAAGCATGGCTCCCTGATAACTCAAAGGCAACAAAAAACACAAAACTACCATGAAGTAAAGATGAAACTCTTGTGAAGACTTGGAGAAATATTTAACTGGCATTAGTATAGTCTTTGGTACAGAGGCATGCCATCTCAGAAACCCCCTTCTCTACCCTATAAAGGCAATTCCAGGCAGGTCTTGGCTCAAGACATTAGCATCTAAAAGGGCCTAGGTGAGGTGCTGGGAGAAATTACCTGAGGGCATTTGACCCTGTCTGCTTCCCATAAAGTGGGATCTCTGAGTTGCAGGGGGATAAAACTAGCCTGTTTCCTCTCTTTCTCTTGTTTTTTTGGGGCTCTTTTTGGGACTCACACTCTTCTTGGGTCACTCTTCCCTTTATACTGGAGTCTTGTCTTTTGTCTCCTCTCTTCAGGGCCTTAACACATGATGGCCGCCATCTTGGCCTACACATGGCTGGAGTTCTAGCCAGGAATCCCAAGCACAGGGTTTTTCCTATTGCTGATTTGTATGCCTGAACTGATAATTACAGCATTTTAAAACCTTGCCGGATTCCTGAGTTTTCATCCATTCCTCCACCGACTTCGGAGGTAGAAGGGAACTCACTTTCAGGTATTGTTGGGGACCCCAGCGGCTCCTTGACAAAAGGCTATACATTTGAAGGACTGAGATGAAATATTTGCCTATTTACACTGATTTAAAATTTTTCTTATTGACTGTACAAAATGAAATTTCTTAATTTTAATGCAGTCTTAGAAACTTTTGTTGGGATAGAAATTGAGCTCCCAGTTGACCCAGTCCTACCACTCTTTGGAATAAACCCTGGAAGGTCATAAAGACACAACAATAACACCATCTACACTTCTATGTTCATAGCAGCACTATTCACAATAGCCAGAATCTGGAAACAACCAGAGTGTCCAAGAACAGATGACTGGATAAAGAAACTTCGGTACATCTACACAAAGGAATACTATGCAACTGTTACAAAAAACGAAGTTATGAAATTTGCCTAAAAGTGGATGCACATGGAGAGGATAATGCTGAGTGAAATTAGCCAGAGGAAAAAGGACAGATATAGAATGACCGCATTGTTGTTTTGCAGGATTTAAAAAATAAGAGTATAATACCAATAACCAAGGTCAGGCAAAACATGGATCAGAAGGTCTTGTCAGTGAGTGGAACAATCGCAACTGTGTGGGAGTCAGAGGTTAGGCAATACAGAGAAAGGTACAGTGTACTAATAATTGTTGGAAATGATAATACAACCTAGAACTGAGCATTGAATGTAGGCAAACAGATATACATGATAAAATCTAAAACGTATTTTTAAGTCATAATGTGTAAGAGAATGGAAAGAGAGAAAGAGAGAGAGAGAAGAGGAAAAGAGACTGCCATAGAAGCAAGCTGGCGGAAGGGGGAGGGAATCATATTGGTGGTGGGAAAAGGGCACTGATGGAGGGATGGATTCTGTAATACTGTATGACTGAAACCCATACATAAATATCTTTGTAATTGTATCTCGCGGTGATATAATAAAAAAATCAACTTTTTGGGGAAGCCTCCTAATACATACTTGTTGGATCAGGGAGCACTCTAAATGATACTCTCGTGGTTTAGTGCTAGGGCTCAAAGATGCAATGAAGCTCAGGAACTATGGTGCTGGGCATGTACTCCTATGGTGCATAGGAACCTTCAAAGTCACCAAGGAGGTGTCCTGGGGCCCTTCCAAATCATGTTGGAATATTCAGGCTTGCAGTTCCTGGGTATTATTATAATCTTTTTCTTCATGAATACAAGCTTATTATTTAATTGAAAACCTGTTAATTTTTACCTCTTTCTTCCTTTTTATTTCAGAGATGAAGTTTCAAATTCCTAAGAAATATTTTTATTTATTGATTTTGTTTTGATCCTCATTCAATTGCTTTCAGAGAGCACTTCTGGAAGGCTTGGGTGGGTCACATGGCATAAAGGGATTGAACCTGGTTGACCATGTACAATGCAAATTCTCTATCCATTGTATTGCCACCACTACCCAGAAATGTTTTTATAGTTTATTTTAAATTGCGTTATTGAATTGACTTAATATTTCTTTTTTTTGGTCTTAATATTTCTTTTGGATGAAAAAAAAACTCTATTAATATTTGAGCTGTTAATTATATTTTTAACTTTTTACCAATGTTACTTAGGGATCACTCCTGGCTTTGTGCTCAGGAATCACTTCTGGTCTTGGTTGAGGTAAAAACAGGTGGTGGCTAGGATAAAAACAGAGTGATTCTATGCAAAGCAAGTGCCTTAATCCCTGTACTCTCTATATAAGTATTTCCAGGAAGGAAGAGAGGGGCTATATATATATATCATTTTTATGAGTTTGTCAAATATGAGTTATAAACCAAGAAATATTCTTCTAAAATTCATGAAATAATTTACATGAGGATTTACATACTATATATTTATATAATATTATGTCATGAAAGTATATGTCATAGTTATAATTATAATGTATCAGCATATCACATATAATGCTACATAAAATTCTAATACTATGCATAAATATTTATTTTCTATGAATGTACTGTATCATTTTATTTAAATGATATCATTTTTCTCTACCTCTCGATGTGTTGCAGGTGTGGCTGTGGTGCCCAGCTGCACTGGCAGGTGGCAGATAAGAGACAGGCTTGTCTAGACCCAGTACTCTGCCCCCCTGGGCCAAGGATGGCTGATGGTCTGACAAAAAAAATGACTGGGACCTGGGATGAACCCAGAGCCACCGAAGAGCCAGTAAAGCTGCCCGTGGTGTATTCGATATGCCAAAAACAATAACAGTAATGGGCCTCATTCCCAATGAATGGAGGCGCATTGGCACCCACTCGAGCAAATTGATGAACAATGGAAAGACAAGTGATACAAGTGATATCATTTTTATTTAAATAATCACTTCTCATCAAGAACACAGTAACAAAGCAAATGACTCTTTTAGGGCATGTTCATTAGATTTTTATCACATGCCTAATCAAAACTGGAGAATTCTTATTGGGGTTTCTTTTAGCTGGTACAAACCCCCAATGACATCTTCACCATTTTCTGTTCATACAACATGTTCGTTGTATGTTCTTCACTTGTGCATGCTTGAGGTTGTTCCTCATGAATATGTGAGTTTGCTAAAAAACTGCTAGAGTATAAGCTGTGACATAACATTCTCTGCTGGGTATAAAACCAGACCCCCCTTCTCCAGACCCCCTTCTCCCTGTATTTATGGTCCTCTTCAGTCTGGTTTGTGGACGTTCTTCCCAACTTTAGTAGCTTCATTGCCAATAAAGTACCTGTTTTTTGTTGTTAAAAAAAAATCATTGTACTTAGAGAACAAGATACCTAAGCTACTTCTATCATAAAAGCCAAACAAGGCTTGGTCTTAATTTCTCATTTAAGGCCCAATCTCTTATATTTACTCTATTGAAACGATACTATATTACTCTGTAAATGTGACAAGTACAGAATACTCTGAAAGGTCTTTTTCAAACAAGCAATATATACTTTAAAAAAAATCTTTCTCTTCCAATTTTTGTTGTAATAAATGACAAATTATCTCAATAAATTTAGTTCACTGCTTAATTTAAGTCTCTTTTTTTCTCCATGCATAAACAATTTGTGTATATATATATATATATATATATATATATGTGTGTGTGTGTGTGTGTGTGTATGTATGTGTATGTGTGTGTGTGTGTGTGTGTGCTGGGAACACTTTCTAGACCCACAACTGCACTGCTCGGCCCCACTTGGAGCAGTCCATGAAGTTCGGAGGGCATTAAAAAGACTCGCCAGCCCCCTGGCCAAGCCCATCATAGCTCCAAGGGTTCTCTCACACACGCATGCAGGAGCACGCTTGCCAGACTTGGAGAGGGATTTAGGTGATTCCTCCCATTCCTCCACCTCCATGTCGGTGGGCATGACTTGCAAGCTCCAAACCACCAAGAGAAACACTCCAGACCCACAGCTACAGTGCTTGGTCCCACTTGGAGGCTCCACAGTCACGCTACAGTCTTTGTCTTAGACAATAATGGAAGTTAGGACCAGGTCATTCCCAGGATCTTTCATATTTATACACTGTCTAGTTGATTCTTTACAGGGCAGAGCTGCTACTGGCTCTCCCTGTGCTCAGCTGATCATGAGGCACCTGGGAGGAAAGGTGAGTTCTAGCCCTGGCCTTCATCCCAATAGAGCCTCGCAAGAGGCCAGAGGAACTCCCAAACAATGAGGGCCGCCATTTTCAACATCTGGACTCCACAGCTCATCAGAGCTCCACCCAAGAGAAAAGCCAATCTCTCCTTGTTGGTTCATCAATAAATGCATGAGATGAGAGCCTACTACTGAGAGTTTACCACTCACAAGGCAGAGCCTGCAAGCTACCCTTGTTGTGTTTGATATGCCAATAATGAGTAACAATTATAGACCTCATTCCCATGACCTGAGGGAATGATTTGAGGCTCTTTGCATTCCTGAAGCAAGCAGTGCCCTTGGGCTACACTAGCATGCAACAGGACTTTAGGAGATGTTACTGGTGACCACTTGAGCAAATCGAACAACAGGAAGTCAAGTGACAAGTGACAAGTAATGTGTGGGGAAATGCTGAGGCACCCTGCACAAAATCCAGGAGCAGGGTCCCGCCTGACCCAGGGATGGAGAAAGACACAAGAATCTGGAGCAGTTTCAAAATGCTTCACATAACACAGGTTCTCGCATAAAAATCAGCAATAGGAAAAAACCTGAACTTAGGGTTTCCTGCTGGGCTCCAGCCACATGTAGGCCAAGATGGCAGCCACCACATGTTAAGGCCCTGCAGAGAGGTGACAGTGAAGAGGTGCCAGCATAAAGGGGAAAAAGAGAGAGAGAAAGAGGAAGCAGGCTAGTTTTATATCCCTGCAACCCAGACCCTCCCTCCAACAGAAAGCCATCAGGGTCAAATTCCCTCAGGCAATTTCTCCCAGGACCTCACCTAGGCCCTTTGAGATGTTTATGTTGTGGAGCCAAGATCTGCCTTGGAAGTGCCCCTGCAGTGGGGAGGGGCTTCTGAGAGGAACTGTATCTCAGAGTACCACGGCCTGCTTCTCTACCAAATAATATTCTATAACCAGTAAAATATTTCTCCAAACCTTCACAAAAGTCTCATCTTTACTCCATGGTTGTTCTGTATATTAGCTTTGAGTTATCAGAGAGCCATGCTTACTTGCTTGGAGACAAACAGCATTTCTCTATGGTCTAATTATGTAGATATCCTACGTGGTCAGGCAAATATAGTGGTAAGATCTAGCGAGTCCCTCGATGATTGTAGCAACATCAGAGAATATTTATACCAGCCAGTATAGAATAAATGATCAGATAAACTGTCACATTAAAACTGTCCTCTTCCTATCTACAAAGTGACCTACAGGAGGCAACTCCAGGCCAGATGCAGAGGATCTGGCAGATGTACTGAAACATATATGCTCACATGTTAAGTAACAACAAACATATATGGCATAAACTAGATTATAAATGCACATTTATTAAATAAGATGAATGAACTGAAATAAAATGATGGCTACTCTGATTCCCTTGTATCATTCTCACAATTAAATTATGGAAATTTCTGTCATCCAGAACTCTTACTTTAGATGGAAAATGTCTTAGCATCAGAAAGATGAAAAAATGCTTAATATCTGGAAAGATAACAAAACGATGAAGGCTGTTTAGATAATATATAAATGTTGGTAATCTTAAATAATATATCATATATTTCTTGCACATTTAAAGCACAATTTTGATATTCAAAAATGTTGATAAAAAATTAGTTTCAGGGAACTGAAGTTACTTTGTGTATATTATATGTGACTATATGCCACTGTACATTTGTCAAAATCCAGAGAATGTATAATATCAAGAGCTAATACTAAGTAAATATTTTACTCTGGATTGTAAAATGTTCCATTTTAGTGAATATGCAGTTTGGTGAGGGATATTATTAGCAAGGGGCTGTATATGTGTGTGTAAGAATGTATATTGCAAATAACATACATTTTAAAAATATTATTTTTGGATTTATTTGTTATTTACTCTATAAGAAGGCAATCATTGTGATGTAATGTCTCAACATAAAAATATTGCAGAGCCTAGGCTGATGTAAGTACATGTGTTTTTGATATGATAAGGCAGGCTATATATATGTATATATGTGTATATATACATATATATATACTTATATACGTATATATGTATATATACACATATATGCATATATACATATATACATATACACACACATATATACATATATACACATATACTTATATACGTATATATGTATATATACACATATATGCATATATACATATATACATACACACACACACATATATATAGCAGGTTATATTTATATATATCACCCACAGGACAGAGCCTGGCAAGCTGTCCAATACGTAGTCAATATGCCAAAACCAGTAATAAAAAATATTTACCTTCCTGACCTGAAAGATTCCTTAATACGACAGCACTAAGGACGAACAAAGAGGGCCTGATAAAATTTCAGGTTCATACTAAACTGCCAAAACTAAGAAGAACTAAAATGACTGTTTGTACTTTTAATGCACGTATGCTGGCATCGGAAGCATATATCGAGGACCTGATAGTGCAAGCACAAATGATCAATTATGTAATCATTGGTCTGACTGAGAGGAGGAGGCTTCAATCACATCATGCCGTCTTTGACACTGGAGAACTGTTCCTTGGAACTTGCAATGAAAGAGTCATTGGTGTCGTTGGTGTCCTTGTCAACACCAACATGGCCACAAACATTGATTCATTTGAATGCCTAACAAACTGGATAGGAAGATTACACTAGAGGAGAAGTGGCCCACTGCCAGCAATTTATATCTTCACTGTCTATGCACCAACATCCACATACAAGGAAGAAGAAATTGAGAAATTCTACATAGAACTGGAGGAGTTCTATAAAAATGATCACACCTTCTACAAAATCAGGTCAGTGATTTCAATGCCAAGAAAGGACTGAGAAGATCTGCCGAAGAACTCCACATCGGGACCCATGGCCTAGAATGGAACGAACAGGTGTGAAAGACTATTTGAGTTCATCATAGCCACCAAGACCATTCATGGGAACTCACAGTTCCAAAAGGCTGAATCCAAACGTTGGACATGGCAATCACCTAGTGGACAGCTCCGCAATGAAATTGATCACATAATCTTCAATCAAAGGTTTTGCCTGACTGATGACGCTGTCGTCCCCAAAAATTCCAAACAGGATCAGAACACCATCTCCTTACGGCAGAAATTCTGCTTCACACAATGGGAGAAAAGGGTGCAAAGTTTAAGAAGAGAACTACCAGAGCAACCACAAACTGGGAACTCTTTGGCACCATTGTAACAACATGAGAAGATGCTATCATTGAGGACATTGATGAAGAATACAACCGACTGGTTCAACACCTAAAGATTGCGCAAAGAATGCCAAGAGAGAGAGGACACAAAACGATGCCTGTCTTCAAAAAATCTTGAGTTCATTCACCAACATGGTAAGGCACAAACCTCAGGCGACCAGTTGCTAACATCCAAGCTTGCAAAGCAGTGCACAGAAGTGATAAAGGAAGACCTCAATGAGAGAAGAATAGAAGTGCTGGAGGATGCAGCAGACGGTGAAAAAGTATTCACAACGCCCACCTGTCCTTCGCCAGCTAGAAGAAAAAATGACTGCCCTCTGACATCCTGATAGATCTAACACATCTTCCAGAGAGGCAATGGAGAAGATTATCCATGAATTCTACTCAGATCTCTTTGATTGCCATGTCCACTTACCCACATACAAAATTCCGCAGGATGACTATGTCATTCCCAACGTTCTCCCTTTTGAAATCTGACATGCCATTTCATCTGTTAAGAAAGGAACAGCACCAGGCCCAGACAAGATCAGACCCGAACACCTGAAGAATCTGCCGCCAGTACACATCAATACACTGGCTTGACTCTTCACATGATGCCTTTCTGAATGCAAGGTGCCCTCCCAATGGAGAACCAGCAGGACAGTTATACTGTTCAAGAAGGGAGACATTCCACGACATTGACAACTATCGCCCCATCTGCCTGTTGTCCATCATCTGCAAACTGTTCACTCAAGTCATCCTGAACAGGATTGGCAGAACATTATATGAAGAACCACCATGCGAGCAAGCTGGCTTCCAAAAAGGATTCAGCAGAGTTGACCATATCCACATGATTACCAAACTCATTGAAGTCTATAGAGAATTCAAGTTGCTGCTCTGTCTCATGTTCATTGATTTAAAGAAAGCCATTGATTCTGTGGAGACTGAAAAGGTCATGGAAGCCCTAGCCAAACAGGGCATTCAAACCCAATATATGCAGATCCTTTATGAACTATATTACGGTTTCACCAATAGGATCTCACCATTCTACAGGGCAGTGATCATCAACGTCAAAAGAGGGGGTTCGGCAGGGTGATACCATTTCACCAAAACTCTTCAGTGCCACCTTCAAGAACATGTGACAATTAGAATGGGAAGGAATGGGAGTGAAGATAGACGACCGGCAACTGCAACCACATACGCTTTCACTGATGACATAGTTCAAATAACACCAAATTTCAGCCAGGCGGCACAAATGCTGGCTGACTTTGACTGAGAATTTTGAAAAATAGGTCAGCATCTATCTTTGATGAATCTCAACAAAATTATATTCATGAAAATGAACTATTTTTGGAAGCCCTATTCACTCTCAATGGAACAAACATGTCTGAATGCAGCAGCTATGTTTACCTAGGTTGAGAAGTCAACAAGATAAACGACTCTTAACCAGAGCTGAGCAGGAGGAAAAGAGCTGCATGGACTGCCTTCAAAAAACATCGAAGCAATAGCCAAAAGAACATAGAACCTCCACTCCAGTCACATTTCTTTTACTCCACTGTCTTCCCTGCATTAATATATGCCTCACAGATCTGGGCCCCAGAAACCAGGATGGGAATGCCATTCAGCTTTCCCAAAGAGTAATCGAAAGAGTAATACTTGAAATATCATGCCTCACTCAAGTGAGAGAACGATCGGAGTTCTGACCTCGCTCACTTGATCACTTGATCACTTGAATCCGTTATTCATCTATTTGCTAGAGTGGGAGAGAGTAACATTTCCATTGGACCCTATCACGTGCCAATGTAGCCCAATGGCATCTGGTTGACTCAGAAATATGAAGAGCCTCAAACCGTTCCTTGAGGGTCTTGACAAGGAAGTCTGACCATCTTGTAGGTGTGTGGCCACGTGATCTTTTGACATCCCGTGGGATATTGTCGGTAATGGCTCTAGTCCAGCGGTTGTCTCCAAATCGCATTACATGTCCAGCTCATCTGATTTTCGATGCCTTGGCAAACGAGACAGTATCCCTGATTCTGGAAGAGCGACCGAGGTCAGAACTCCGGATTCCTTCTCTCACTTGAGTGAGGCGTGATATTCCAAGCATAGCTCTCTTGATTCCTCTCTGGGAGACATGAGTAGCATTCTCATCCTGCTTTCATAGGGCCCAGGTCTCTGAGGCGCACGCTAATGCAGGGAGAAAGGTGGAGTCGAAGAGATGTGCCGGGAGCTAGGAGGTTCTTTGTCCTTTTTAGCTATTTCTTCGATGCCTTTGAAAGCATTCCATGCAGCTCTCTTTCTCCTGCACAGCTCAGGTTTTAGGTCATTCATCATGTTGATTTCTCGATCTAGGTACACATAACTGCTGCATTCAGAGATGTTTCTTCCATTGAGAGTGAATGGGGCCTCTGGAACTAGTTCAATTTTCATGAACATAGTTTTCTTTAGATTCAGCTGTAGACATATCTTTCCACATTTTCGGTCGAAGTCAGCCAGCATTTGTGCCGCTTGGCTAATGTTTGGTGTTATTAGAACGATGTCATCAGCGAAGCGGAGGTGGTGTAGTTGCCGACCATGAATCTTCACTCCCATTCCTTCCCATTCTAATTGTCGCATGATGTTATTGACATCAGAGTGGCACTCTTCAGGGTGGCACTGAAGAGTTTTGGTGAAATGGTATCACCCTGTCAAACCCCTCTTTGACATCAATGATCACTTCTTTGTAGAATGGTGAGATCCTGGTGGTGAATTTGTAATACAGCTCACGAAGGATCTTGATATATTGGGTTGGAACACCCTGTTTGGCTAGGGCTTCGATGTCTGCTTCAGTCTCCACGGAATCAAAGGCTTTCTGTAAATCAATGAACATGAGAGAGAGCGGCATCTTGTACTCCCTACAAACCTGAATGAGCTTGGTTACTGTGTGGATAAGGTCTATTGTGCTGAATCCTTTCCGGAAGCCAGCTTGGTCACATGGTTGTCCTTCATCTAGTGTTCTGCTAATCCTGTTCAGGATGACTCGTGTAAACAGCTTATAGATGACGGACAACAGGCAGATGGGGAGATAGTTGCTGATGTCGTGAATGTCTCCCTTCTTGAACATTAGAACTGTCCTGCTGGTTTTCCATTGGCAGGGCACCTTGCATTCGGACAGGTAGCATGTGAAGAGCCCCAAGTTGTGTAATGATGAGTGTTGATGGCAGATTCTTCAGGTGTTTGGGTCTGACTTTGTCTGGGCCTGGTGCTGTTCCCTTCTTTACCGATGAGATAGCTTGTTGGATTTCAGAAGGGAGAACATTGGGAATGACATATCCATCATGTGGAATTTGGTATGTGGGCAGGTGGATGTGGCTATCAAAGAGATTTGAGTAGAAGTCATGGATAATCTTCTCCATTGCCCTTTCTGGAAGATGTGATAGATCCATCAGGGCGTCAAGAGGGCAGTCATATTGGTCTTATAGTTGGCGAAGGACAGGCAGGCAGTGCGAATGCTTTTCCCAGCTTCTGCTGCATCTTCCAGTATTTCTGCTCTTCTGTTTTTGAGGTCTTCTTTTATCACATCTCTGCATCGCTTAGCATGCTTGGATGTTAGCATCTGGTCTCCCTGAGGCTCGCGCTTTGCCACGTTGGCGAATGAGCTAGAGAGTTTCTGAAGACAGGCATCCTTTTGTGTCTTTCTCTCTCTCAGCATTCTTCGCAAAATCATGGAGATGCTGAACCAGTTGGTTGTATTCTTCATCGATGTCATCAATGATTGTATCTTCCCATGTTGCTGCAATGGTGCCAAAGAGTTCCCAGTTGGTGGTCTTTCTGGGAGTTCTCTTCTTAAACTTTGCAGCCTTTTCTCCCCATTGTGGGAAGTAGAATTTTGCACGAAGGAGACGGTGGTCCGATCCTGTTTGGAATTTGGGGACGACAGCTACATCGGTCAGACAAAACCGTAGATTGAAGATGATGTGGTTAATTTCATTGTGGAACTGTCCACCAGGAGATTCCCATGTCCAACATTTCGCTTCAGCCCTCTGGAACTGTGAATTCCCATGAATGGTCTTGGTGGACATGATGAACTCAGATAGTCTTTCACCTTGTTCGCTCCATTCTAGGCCATGGGTCCCGATGTGGAGTACTTCAGGTGACATTCTCGGTCCTATCTTTGCATTAAAATCACTGACTATGGTCTTGTAGAAGGTGTGATCTTTTTTATAGCACTCCTCCAGTTCCATGTAGACTTTCTCAATTTCGTCTTCTTTGTATGTGGAATTTGGTGCATAGAAGAAGATATGAAATTGCAGTGGGCCACATCTCTTTTAGTGTAATCATCCTTTCCGGTTCGTTAGGCATTCAAATGAATCAATGTTGATGGCCATGTTGGTGTTGACAAGGACACCAACTCCACCCACGCCTCTTTTCGCCGCCTGTTCCAAGGAACAATACTTCTCCGTGTCAAATACAGCATGATGCGACTGACGCCTCCACGCCTCAGTCAGACCAATGATGTAGTACTTGATCTTTTTGCGCTTGCACCATCAGATCCTCAATATATGCTTCAGATGCCAGCAAACGTGCATTGAATGTGCAGATAGTCATTTTAGTCCTTCTTCGCTTTGGCAGCCTAGGATGGCCGTGAAATTTTATCAGGCGCTGCTTGTTCACCTTTCTTACTGCTGCCGTATTAAGGGCTCTTTCGGGTCAGGAAAATAAACATTTTTATTACTGGTTTTGGCATATCGAACAAGCATCGGTCAGTTTGCCAGGCTCTGCCTTGCGGGAGCTATACTCTCATTACTTTGTGGGGCTTTCAGAGGGGTGGGTAGAATATTCACGGTGATTGGAGGTAAGTTGAGCGGCCATGCAGCTGCTGCGCCGCAACAGGGATAGCTGGTTTCCTGCTCTGCCGGGTGTATCTGTGTCCAACCTCAGTCGCTATTCTAAAATCAAGGACGCTGTCTCATCTGCCAGAGCATCAAAATAAGGTGGGCTAGTCATATAATGAGATCTGGAGACAATGTTGGACTAGAGCCATTACCAATTCGATCCCACGGGCTGTCGAAACATCACATGGCCGCCCACCTGCAAGATGATCAGACTTCCTTATCAAACCCTCAATGAGCAGTTTGAGGCTCTTAATATTCCTGAAACAACCAGATGCCTTTGGGCTACACTGACACTTGATCGGGTCAGATGGATACTCGAGCAAATTGATGAATAACGGGATATCAAGTGATCAAGTGATCAAGATAGGTTATTACCCATTCTATGCTAGGAAATTTTAATTGTTATGGGGGATAGACAAATTCTTAGGAAAATAATATATATGAATACTTTAGTTTGTGAGAAATCTTGTATATAGCCTACGTATTGTTTCTCATTCATCTTTTCATAGTGATCAGTAGCTATTATTTCTCTTAACTAATAACAAGTCTTTAAACAGTCATTGAAATACTACTATCTGCCATTAGATCAGCCAAGATTTATTTCTCTATTAAAACTTCATAAAAGATATTTCAGAATATGCATTCAATACACCATGGCTTCATAATTTGTGAAGGTTGTCTTTAATCTTTTATTTGGGGCATTATGTTTTGGACTATATTGGAAGGCTTACTTGTACCTCAATATTCTGAGATCACTCTAGCAGTGCTTTGGGGACATTATGTGGTGCCAGGAATAATATTTGTTAGATGTGTACAAGGAAAGTGACTTAATCCTTATACCGCCTCTCTGGAAAATATAGTTTTTAAAGATCCAAAAAATAAAATAGAAAATAAAATGAAATAGAAACATTTTCCTAGAAGCATGACATAATATCCTCAGCTTTATGTGGTCTTCTCAGCACCCCCAAATGAAAGTCAATAAAAAATACAAGATACTATCTGAATTTTTTAAAAAGATGACATTAGTTTATAAACCTGTGTTTTACAAGTACATATATGTTACAGATTGTATCTATCAACAAACTACCAATAAACTTCCAGCGTAGTTCAGAGTGCACCACACCAAAGGTGTTCAGGGACAGCTCTGGCTTTCTGCTCAAAGGTCACTCCTGACTGAGCTTGGGGACCATATGCAGTACCAGGGATCAGGGTCAGTCACATACAAGGTGAGCAAGATTTTTATTAAATATAAATTTTAATAATCTGTGGTAATTCAGACACAAATTACTATAGATTATTAAATAACTAAAATTTTACTACAGATTATTAAATAACTAAAATTTAATTTTATAATCCCTGAAATAAATTTCTGATGATTAATAAATTTTAGTTCAAGAGACATTATAACTTGAGATTTTATTTTTGGACACACTTCAGGGGTTGTTCCTGGCTCTAAATGCAAGAATTACTCCAGGTAGTTTTTCGGGACCATATGAGATGCAGGACTTGAACTGAGATCAGCCAGGTGCAAGGCAAATGTTCAACCCGCTGTAATATTGCTCCAGCCCCAATTCTAAATTATTTTATTATGTCAAAATTATATCAATTATATATAGTATGTCTATATTATCTCTCTGTATTTACCTTCTGTATTATATGTCTCATCCCTAAATTTTAATTTTGGGGGGCTGGGGCTTTTTTAGGTCACATTCAGTGATGCTCAGGAGTTACTCCTAGCTCTGAACTAGAAACTACTCCTGGCAGTGCTGGGTGACCATATGGGATGCCAAAATCAAGTCCAGGTGGGCCGCATGCAAGTCAAATGCAAGGCAAATGCCCTACCCACTGTACTATCGGTCTGACTCCACATTTTAATTTTTTGAAGCATAGTAGAAACTTTTGAAAAAAATTCACAGAGAGATATAATAAGATTAGTATTTTCAGTTTTCTATGCATCTTAAAACATGATATTACTTAATTTGAGTTGGAGAAATAGTTGAATCTTGGGATGAAGTACAGGTACAGGATGTTGGAGGCATGAGCAAATGTTAAGATTGTAAGAACTATAGAAAATCAATACAAGATATATTTTATGCATAAGAAGAAAAGAAATGGATTGCTTGAGAGATTATATGACAACAAAAATATGAATGAAGATGAATGCATTGAAATTAATCAATTAGCTAGAGAGACATCAACAGTTAGGTTGTCTTTAAACCCAAGAGGATTTATGATACCACACAGGTTGGAATGTAAGAGGAAAATATAGTACCCTAGGGATTCCAGTCATAATAAAATTCCATATAGAAAGTGGGAGCAACAGAGACCAAAGCACAAAACCTGTTAGAGATAAATCAAGAATAGTGCTATACCTGATGCCCCATCCTGTCTCATGATGCCTTCCTAAAAAGACAAGTTTTCAAGAAAATGAGAATTGGTTTAACACTACACCATACTTTTTTGGAAGGTTAAATGAGTTGAAGATAGATGGAAACTATATTTTAAATAATGTATAGTATAGTATCAGAAATTGGAAGTGCACTTTAAATTTTGATACCTTTTGCTGTTCATAAATTTTTTCTTTAAAATTCTTATTTTAAATATTTATTTAAATATCCAAGAAATATTTAGGGCCAGAGAGATAGTACAAGACATAAGTCACTTGGTTTGCATGTGACTCTTTGTCTTCAACGCTGATTCTATTCCCATCACTATATAGGTCCTCTGGACACCACAAGGGGTCACTCCTGAGCATGAAGGTATAGAGCCAAAAATGGCTCCTGAGCATTGCCAGGTATGGACTAAACATCCTACCCTAGGCACTACAAATATCTTACATTTTATTCAAAATAAATGCATTCTATTTTTCCCTGGCATTAGATAATTTAATGCAGGGAGAATGATGGAGTCGAAGAGATGTGCCGGAGCCAGGGGTTCTTTATTATTTTAGCTATTTCTTTAATGCTCTTGAAGGCATTCCATACCTCTCTCTCTTCCTCCTTCGCAGCTCAGGGGCTAGGTCATTCATCATGTTGAGTTCTTATGGCAGCCCACCTACAAGGTGGTTCAGATTTTTTTTGGCTTTTTTTGGGGTCACACCCAGAAATGCTCAGGGGTTACTCCTGGCTCTTTGCTCAGGAATTACTCCTGGCGGTGCTCAGGGGACCATTTGGGATGCTGGGAATCAAACCCAGGTCGGCTGCATCCAAGGCAAACACCCTACCCGCTGGACTATCACTCTGGCCCCAGACTTCTTTGACAAGACCCTGGAAGAACGCTTTAAGGCTCTTTGTATTCCTGAAGCAAACAGAGGCCATTGGGCTACACTGGCATGTGACAGGGACAAATGGAAACATTACTGGTGCCCACTTGAGCAAATTGACGACTAACAGGATGTCCAGTGATCAAGTGATTAAATATTTACCTCTGTTGGGGGAGTATAGCCCAGGGGTGGCTCCCCGGCCCCCAGGTCCCCCGAGACCGAGAGGTTCCTGAGGCGAGCCGGGCCCGCACGGGAAATATTTTACCTGCTGCTAGGATATTTAGCCAATAAATGAAACCAGATTTCACTCTTCAAAAGTCTGTATCTTCAGTGAAAGAGAAAATTGCAATGCATTAAAATTTGGGTCATTCGTAGAAATGTTACTGTAGTTTTCAGAACATGGATAGCAACTGTTTTAGACTTAAATTAAAAGGAATGTACCTTTCACAAGCTTAAAGTAACATATAGAGTAGCAAACAATATTTGATACATTTAATTTATTTCCTTTAATTCCTTCCTATTGCAGATTTATTATCAATATATTGACAGACATAAAGTACATTCCAATGATATGTGACCAATTTATATATGCATATTCATTGATATATATGTTCACATTTTTTCATTTCTCACTGGTGAATCATGGAGCAACTGGACTAAGCTATAATAGATGAAAATGTCATATTTAATCATGCTATTAAATGTATGTTCTCAAGCTTTGCTTGTTCAAAATACATTTTAAATTCCAAAGTGTTTACTAAGTGAACAAATTAAAATAAGTAAGATTTGCATATTTAGGATATATTTTAAAACACATTGAACCTCTCAGTTACTCTATAAATATTTGCACATGGCTTCAAAATAGCTTAAAAATATACTATAATTTGGATGTTTAGTATTGATGTAGCTTATGAGTTAGACTTTATGATGATGCAGAAAAGAGAATAAATTAATCCATATCTGATCAGTGCATGTTAGTAACTGTTCATAATAAGGAACTTTATATGAGAATTATGGGGAAAAATCTCCAGAAATTGAAAATGGTCATTAGATTTAAGTATCTTCCTCACCAAAAGCTTGTTTTTATATAGATCATTTAAATTAAAAAAAAATAAAATACACAGAAATTTAACTTCTGGAATTTTCAGATGGGATTTCTTTATGTTAAAATTAAAATTGGTATTAACAAAATTCATTAGTTAATGTTTTAAAAGGGAAATGATTAAAAACCCACAGAAGCATTTTTTGATGTGTGGTGTATTCACTGATAACATATGGTATAGCAATTTGAGTTTATTGAATATTAATATTTCCTAGTCCAAGTATCTTTAATCATCCCCATGAGTCTAATTCTGTTCAGATCTTCAAACTAGAAAAGCCACAGATAACCTGGTACCGATTACAGTTTATTGTTCAGATCTATGTTTTCATTTCATGAAAACATTCTGCTTCTTAGTATTTTCCTCCTCTTTTGGATTTTGTATCCTGACACTCTTATGTTTTATATTTTGTCCATTTATTCAATTTTCAAAATTTCCACCTTGTCCAATTTTATTCAGTTTATATGGGAACTTTATTTTGATGCTTCATCTAGAAGCATCTGAGTCAAAGATGAACTTTTTCAAAGATAGACCTTTCTGGCATCTTCACAGGACAGCCAATGGAATACTGAAAATAGACTGCAACTTTGCTTAAAAATATAGTGGGAGCTACAAATTCATTACAGGAAAAGGAAATATTTGGAAGAAATAGCACTCTTATAAGTAAACATAATAGAATATAAACTAAAATATGTCACCATCCATATATCCACATATATATAGATATATATTATATACATATATGTATAGTATATATATATGTGACTCACAGATATGGGGCATATATAATATATATATATTATATATATATGACTCACAGATATGGGGCAGAGCTGCTACAGGCTCTCCCTGTACCCAGCTGATCATGAGGCACCCGGGAGGGATGGCGGGTTCTAGCCCTGTCGCGCCACCCCCAGCATAGCCTTACAAGAAGCCAGACAATCCCCACTCCATGAGGGCCACTATTTTCCACATCCGGACACCCCTCTGTCAGAACTCCACCCAGCAGAAGAGCTGATCATAGCCTGACTCATGTGGCCACAAGCAATCACGCAGTTCATCAATAAGTGCTTGAGATTAGAGGTGACTACAAGATTATGCCACCTGCACGGCAGAGCCTGGCAAGCAACCTGTGTAGTATTTGATATGCCAAATACCAGTAACAATTATAAACCTCATTCCCATGACCTGATGGAATGGTTTGAGGCTCTTTATGTTTCTGAAGCAAGCAGATGCACTTGGGCTCTACTAGCATGAGACAGGACGTATGGAGATTTACTGGCGCCCACTCGAGCAAAAGAACAGGAAGACATTGATACAGTGATACAGTGATATATATATATATATATATATATATGTGTGTGTGTGTGTGTGTGTGTGTGTATGTATGTATGTATATATTTGGTTCAGTCACCATAGATGTTAAACAGTCATTGGTGAATATCACCATATATCATGCATGCCATATATTCTTCTCCTGGAAGTATTGGCCAGATGACCGCCTCCCCCCCACTCCATCGGGCCACCATTTTCCACATCTGGACTTCCCTCTCGTCAGATCCACCCAGCGACAGCCTATCACAGCCCGACTCATCGAGTTCCACCCTGAAGCAGGTTTTTTTTTTTCATCCGGCCAAGGTATGCTGAACCAGAGACTTACAGACATGGGGCAGAGCTGCTACTTGCTCTCCCTGTGCCCAGCTGCTCAAGAGGCACCCGGGAGGGATCGCAGGTTCTAGCCCTGGCCCGCCACCCCAGCAAAGCCACACAAGCCAGATGACCCTCCCATTCCATCGGGCCACCATTTTCCACATCTAGACTTCCCTCTCGTCAGAACTCCACCCAGCGACAGCTACGGACGCGCGGTTCATCTATAAATGCTATATTTAGAGGTGACTACAAGGGTATGCCACCTGCATGGCAAGCCTGGCAAGCTGCCCTGTTTATTTGATATGCCAAATACCAGTAACAATTATATTAGTTCATTCCCATGACCTAATGTAATGATTTGAGACTCTTTATGTTCCTGAGCAAATAGATGCCCTTGGGCTCTACTAGCATGAGACAGGACATATGGAGATATTACTGGTGCCCTGTCTAGCAAATAGATGATCAACGGGAGGATAGTGATAGTGATAGTTGGATGACAGGTTTGGCTAGTTTGGGAGCTTTGTTGTTTTGCCCACTCACAGGTTAATCTACTTAAGCCAAGCTTCATTCTAATGAGATCTCTCTTCTATGTAAACACTGCTAGAGGGTGGGGCAGTTACAGAAGTCACCTAGACTCTGAATAACTTCTTACTCATACATCTACTAAGACTTCTATGTTTTCTAGATTTGGCACAGTTCCTCTTTATACCTACTGAACCCAGTATGGGACAGCTAGAATTTACCAGGAGACTACCACCCTGGTGTTGGGCCCCCATGCTGGACTCTGCGCATGCGCAGGGTCCTGTGTCCCGCGTATGCACAGGGTCCTGTGTCCCGTGCATGCGCAGGGTCCTATGTCCCGCGCATGCGCAGAGTCCCTGGCATGGTGTGATTGGACTTTGTCCAATCAGGACATGCAGCCAGCTCGCACGAGCTTGTACAAGCCCGCACGACCTGCGCCGGCCAATGGGAAGTGGACACGTTGACTGGCACCATTTGCTCCAGCCAATGGGAAATGGACATGCCGAATAGCACTGTATAAAAGCAGCTTGCACAAAGGGTCAGAGTCCTTTTGCCGTCATAACTTTCAAACTAAAAGAGCTCCAGTAAAGCGTGTTCTGAGAAGAATCCTGTTGTGGTCGTTCTTCACCGTGGCGGTCCAGGGCATCCCACAAGTGGTGCCGAAACCCGGGAAACGCAACATCCAGGCACTAGGTAAGATCCGCCGGTTTTTCCGGGAGGATTCAGAACTTAGACGCGCGGAGCTGCGGAGCTGGTAAATTCCCCCCTCAGATAAGTAACAAAGTAACATATGGGCAGGCTTGTTTTTGGTGTTAGCACCGAGAAAGCATGTCCGATTTAAATAGTAAAAGTGGAGGAGTTAAAAAGGGAACGGAGCAAAAAACAAAGCAAGGTGTACACAAAGAAAAACAAAGACCTGATCAGGTAAAAAAAAGTAACTAAGCCTCCAGGACAGTATCCAGTTCTGGATGAATTTTCTCAGGAAAAAAAAAAGGTAACTAAGCCGCCAGGACTGTATTCATAACTTTCAAACTAAAAGAAAGTTCTGGATGAATTTTCAAACTTGTCGATCTCAGAATCTGAGGAAGAAAGGGAAGACATGTTTAATTCAGAGGAAGAGGCAGAGTCAGAGGAAACTGCGGTGGTATATGAGAGGGAAAGGTATGATCCGGAGCTTACCAGACCCCCGCCTTATAACCCGCAAAACAACAACTATGCAAAAAGGTCTCCGGTGCCTCCAGTTGAGGGCACAAGCCTCATTCCTCATAAAACTTGGAGAAAATTGGCTTCGCCTTTCCTGTATTTGAGGATGCCATCACACATAATTGGTTCCATCAGCCAGTGGAATATAAGCAACTTAAAGATTTGGCTGAGGCAACCAGGAGTTATGGTGTTTCTGTGAGCTTTACCATAGCTCTTGTGGAACGCTTAACCCAAAATGCCAATAATGTTTGTTCTACTAATATAAAAGTAAAATGGAAAAATGTTTTGGATAACAAATGGTATGGACCGGATCCTGTAATTTCAAGATCCAGGGGAGCTGTTTGCGTTTTCCACAGGACACGGAAGATCAAATTTGGGTACTGGAAAGACTGACACGCTTCATTCGTCAAGATGACAAGAGAGCTGATCATTCTGACATTGATGATGAATCTGCAGCAGAGCTTTGGGAAGAAGGAATGACTTTGGGCCATAACAAGGACATGGCCGATGCCAGTGCCAATATGAAAAGTCAAACAACAAAAGCAAAATAACTGAAATATCTTGTGGGCAGTTGGTCGCAGGAGGAGGACTTGTTATATAGGCAATTGATGCACATTGCTGCTCTTAACGCCACCCAAGTTGAACCCATTACCCTTGGGGATTTTACTGAGTGGGTGTTTTCCACCTTTAACTTCTTTAAGGAATGGGTGGGGGTGGGCATTTTTGGTGCAATCTGCTGTGCTGGCGTGTTCCTTTGCCTCTGGTTGTTACACAAACTTAGAGCACATCATGCCCAGGATAAAGCTGTAAGCATACAGGCTATGGCGGCCTTGGAGCAAGGCGCATCTCCCCGGTTGAGGCATGCTAGCCTCAAGAGAGATCTTTGAACATGGTCTTGGCACCAGGAGGTCTTGTTGCCATTGCACCCTGTAAGACATGTTTAATAGCACGTTAGAGCCTTTGCACTCTTTAGGCTTAGTGCCATTACACAAGGAAAGGTGTAACGCTGTTGTCTCTTTCTCCAGGCTCTTTCTCCAGGCAACCACCCTCGATCGGCTGGTGCTGAAGTAGTATTGGCCTTGATCGAATAGATGCCTAGGTGTCTTTTATAAAGCAAAAAAGGGGAGATGTTGGGCGCCATTTCTTTGCTGGACTCCGCGCATGCGCAGGGTTCTGTGTCCTGCGCATGCACAGAGTCCCTGGCATGGTGTGATTGGGCTTTGTCCAATCAGGGCATGTTTCATCAGCTTGTACAAGCTATCACAGATCCAGATTACTTTGGTATATATAAAGGGGACAGAGTTGAGGCCCTTCACTTTTGCTTCTTCTTTTCGGTAGGACTCCTCTCGGATGAGATCCCCTCTCTTTGGTGGGAGACCTAGGCTCTTTTGTGTGGTCTAAGTTCTGACCAGAGCTAGAGTTCTTTCATTATATTGGATTGCGGTGGTAGAGCTTTTGTACTATTAAAAGCCTTTTGGAACTGCACTGAACTTGTGAGTTTTCATTCGCTCCCCAGAGTTCTCGGAGGTAGAAGAGAACTTCTATTCTGACATTGTCAGGGACCCCAGCAGCATCTCCGACAGGCATGCAGCAATGTTATGTAAGAATTGATTTGATTTCTATTTCATGTTTAGGTTTTATGCAATTCAGAGGAACTCAATGTATGTTTTAGTTTGCCCAGAAAAGGAAAAGAACATAGGACTTTACTGTGCTAAATAAGTAATCTGTTTTCAAAAATTTGGTAAATTTGTCAAAAGTTTTACAGATTGTGTGAATTGCCCATGACTTTTCCTTTAGTAAGTAACCTTGTTCTGATATTAGTAAGTAATGTTAGATTCAACTTATAACATGAATAAATGTTGGAGAGAGATGCATGTGGTGTGTTTGTGTGTGTATGTATGTGTATGTTTATGTTTGTATGCATTTGTATAGTGATATCAACACAATTTTGGAGCAAAGCTCCACATAATTTTGCAACATTCAGATTCCTTTTTCCTTAAGCTGTCATATGCTGTCATATTTATATTTCAGTATAAATCAACTAAATTTTAAATACCTTAGAGATATTTAAGATATTGTTTATTTTACACTACCTTATTCAGAGGCATATTTGTCAAAGACAAAGGTTTTAGCTATTTTTTGGGGTAAAAACCAGCTGCACTCAGTAGTTACTCCTGACTTTCCACTCAGGAACTATTCCTGATGGCACTGGGGTGCTATATGGGATGCTTGGGATACTACTCCGGTTAGCTGAGTGCAAGGAAAACATGCTTCCCGGTGTACTATCACTTCAGTCCAAAGGTTTAATTTTAATCAAAAGTTTTAACTTGTAAATGAGCTTTGTTCCTGGAGGTTCTCAAATTTTACTACAGACTCTATGTTCTGAGATCCAAATGTTATGACAGGGATTGAACTGGGGTAACCAATGGGAAGACAAATACCTTTTGACTGTTTCTCCTGCCCTGATATTTAATTTTTTAAATCACTTACTTTTTTTCCTATATACAAATAACGAAAGAGAAGAAAGGGATATTAAGGAAACAATTCCATTCACAATTATGCCACAGAAAATCAAATTCCTAGGAATCAACTTACCCAAGTGTACTTTAAAAATCCCTATCCTTGAGATTAGCTAATAAATTTTCTCCTCCTCAGTTATTCTATATACTCCCTATATAAAAAGAGTCCTTCCATTTCTGAAAATACAAAATGCAGATCTCAAAAAATAAAACAAATTTAATACCAAAATATTGTTGTTGTTTAATAGATGGGGCTTCAAGGCATTTACAGCCCAAGACTTTCATAGAAGACCATGTGGAAACCAACATTCAACTGACAATGGACTCATGACTTGTGTCCCTTTGTTCATCTTCCCAGCAATTAGAGTAAATACTAATTTAGAGATCATGGCTGCTCTGATCAAAGCTTCAGTAAGTCTTCATCAATCATTGCCATCAGGTTCTTTGAAAGTATAACTTTAAGTGAAATAATGCAAAAATAAAACCAGGTCTGAAATGCTTTATTTCTGTCAAATTCCCACAAATTTCTTTAATGTTATATATTTTAATTTTATATATTTTAGAAAAAAGGATTTCAGAGAAAATTATTCAAAGACATTTGCACATTTTTAGATGAGGTATTCACACTTGGGATCTAGAAAAGTATGTAGCAATCATTGGATAGATGCAGGGAATATGAAACTGAAATATCTTTTCTTAATTGTGCTGCTTCTCAGTTCTGGCTAAGTACTTTTGCTCAAATATAGACTCTTATATTTCTACCTCCTGGCTAGGGTCCTGAAAAATGACAGATGGATCATTTTTAAAATTCTGTTGACACCACCTATCCTATAAACTATATATAAATATAACAATTTATGCTTTAATAAAACATCTCCCATAGGACATTTTAGATACATAATTACATATCAAAGTCCATATTTTACAGGTCATTGAGCAGTGTAGTTTTCCTGCTGCTTATAATTTTAGGAATAGAATGCTTTATAGTTTGTCTTATTTAGGTCACAGTGAACACAAAGAACATTAGTGTATATTTTAAAGAAATTTATGCCTATAAATTTAATAGAAATGTTTCCGTTCATTTTGGCAGTAGATTGACTTCTGTAATTTCATACTCTCTTTCTTTGTGTTTGTCATTCTTAACAATAGAGGACAGGTTCTCACTGATGAATGTTGACTGTCAACTAAATTGAAAGTAGGAATTAGAGGTATTCCCCATGGGGTGTGCGGCTGGCTGAGCGGGCACCTGGGGTCATGGTAGAGCCCCAGGCCTAGGCAGAAGGTGGAACTACAACCCGCAGAAGTCTGAGTGGAAGCAGAAGTAAACAGACATTTTGAACTCTCACACCAGCCTGTGTCCGCCTCAGGTATTCCCCCTGGGGTGTGCAGCTGGCCTGGCTGGCGCTCACGCGCCACATATTAATACAAATACTAGGAAATTCAAAACCAAGGGAAGGTAATACCCTCAAGAAAAAGAAACAGTACACTAGAGGAATCTATCCCTGAGCACCGCAACACCATAGGGAAACAACTCAAATCCCCAGTTCGAAGAACAGAAGTGGGAATCAACCGTGAAGACTCAAAAAAGAATGCAGATGTGCATGATCTCTCTGACAATGAATTTAGAGAAGAAATTGATAGGATGCTTAAGGAGCTCAACGAAAAAATGGAGCAGATGTCCAATAAAATACAGGAGAACATAAACGAAGAAGTTGAAAGGGCAGTCAATAAATTATGGGAGGAAATGAGAGCAGAAATGAGAACCATGCAAGTAGAAATACCATTGCTTAAAAACTCAGTAGATGAAATGAAAAACACAATAGGGGCTCTCAACAGTAGGATGACAGCAGCGGAAGAGAGAATCAGTGAGACTGAAGATGAGCAGCAGAAAGCACTCAGAGAACTACAAAAAAATGGAAAAAAGACAGGAAAATGGATCAGCAACGGAACAGAGAACAATGAGATGAAGCCAGGCAGAACAACATAAGAATTATCGGAGTCCCAGAGGGACAGGAAGGTAACCCCAAGGAAATTAAAACAGTTAAAAACATCCTGGCTGAAAAGTTCCCGAAGTTAAAGGACGAAGGTTAATATCCAGGATATATCAGTCACTGGTAGCCCTTCACAAGAAAAAAAACAACCTACCCCATCAAAAAATTGGGGAGAAGAAATGAACAGAAGCTTCCAAAAAAGAAGAAATTCGAATAGCAAAAAGGCATATGAAAAAGTGCTCTTCATCTTTAATCATCAGGGAGATGCAAATCAAAACAACAATGAGGTACCATCTCACCCCACAGAGACTGGCACACATCCAAAACAGCAAGAACAAACGGTGCTGTCGTGGATGTGGGGGGGAAAAGGGACTCTCATCCACTGTAGGTGGGAGTGCCGACTGCTCCAACCCTTTTGGAAAACAGTTTGGGCATTCCTCCGAAAACTAGACATTGAGCTCCCATTTGGTCCAGCAATAGCACTCCTGGGAATATACCCGAGAGACAGAAAAACACATAGCAGAAACACTATGTGTACTTCTTTATTCATCTCTGCTCTATTCACTATAGCTAGAATCTGGAAACAACCTAAATGCCCGAGAACAGAGGACTGGCTAAAGAAACTGTGGTTCATCTACACTATGGAATACTATGCAGCTGTCAGAAAAGATGAAATTATGAAATTTACCTGCAAATGGATGGACATGGAGACTATCATGCTGAGTGAAATTGGTCGGAAGGAAAAGGACAGATATAGAATGACTGCATTCATTAATAGGATATAAATAGATACCAGTGTTTTACTGAATGTGTGAAATGCTAATGGCAGATTAAAACTCACCATTGAATATAAAACAAAGAGACTTAAGTTTCAAACTCTAAATATCTGCAGGACTAGCCACAATGTGTAAAAAAGAAGAGGGAGAGTGATGCAGAGACAGAGAGAGAAAGAGAGAGAAAGAGAGAGAAAGAGAGGAAACAGGGCTACCTGCTGTTGAGGCAGCCTGGGGGTGGGTGGGGAGGGGTGGGCTATATTGGCGGTGGAAACTGGGCACTGGTGGAGGGATGGGTGCTGGAATACTGTATTACCAAGGACCAATTGTGAACATCTTTGTAATTGTATGTCTCACGGTGGTATAATAAAAATCAAAAAAAGAAAGTAGGAATTAAAGAAAAATAATGAAATATTTTACTTAATTTTCAATTTTAATGGAAACATAACCAACCTATTGTTCAGTTATACTGTTCAGATGAATAGTAATATTGAGTCAAACTTTTTAAAGAAAAAATTGATTTACATAAAAATTTTAGATGAAATTTTAAGACAACTTTTTAACTCTTTTCTTTTAGTTTCTTGTTAAAAGAACAAGTGGGTAGTAATCTTGATAACCTTTATATTCTTTGACCAACAGTTATTTTTATTAACATATCTTTAGTTTTCATTATTACCCTGTTGGTATTTTAAATTATTTTAACCATTTTAGTGGCCAATTGGTTTTAAAATATAAAGTTGGTTTAACCAAATATAAATTCTGAAAATTAATATAGCATGACTTGAAAGTTATTTAGTCTTCTTTGATTTTTTTAATAATTTGTTTTGATCATCATTTGAAATAAATTTGTTAGAATTAAACAAGATAATAAAAGTGGAAATAGGACAGTGCATTAGGCTTAGTGGTTAGTCAATAGCTGTTTCCTTATCAAATCATCAGTCCTTGGAGAACTTGGTTTGTTCTAGATTTTCCATTGTGTAGCAGTGAATTTTGGAGAGCAAATTAATTTTCCGAATAAGGTTTTTGAGTTCTCGGGAAGATTCAAGAAGTACATTGTTGGATCATATGGAAGAGGTCTGCTCTTTTTTTTCATTTAAATATGTTTATTTATTGTTCAGGGGTCCAAATATGCTTGGTACATAGTTATTCCTGGCTTTACAATCAAGGATAATTCCTAGAAATGTTCATGCAAACATATGTAGTTGCTAGGGATTGAACCCACGTATGCATGCAAGGAAAGTATCCTATTTTCTGTATTATCTCTTTGGCCTAGGAATTATTTTATTAAAGTACAAACAAGATTGATATTTGGTAAATTCACAGAGGGAATAAAAGAGAAAACTCTAATGAGTAGAATAATAAAAGAAGTTAAAACAGATACAAGAAATATAAAATATAGTAAGATGTTGCAGGACTCCTAAGGGCCGCTGCATCTGCTCTGGATTGCCTCCGAAAAATCACTCTGTAGATAAGGGGGTAGTCTAAATGTGGCGGTTTATCTGACCATGTATGCTGTACTAGCTGTTATAAATATTCTCCCATGCTATCACAATCATCGTGGGACTAGCTAGATCTTACCAGCATATTAGCCTGGCCACGTAAGGACACCTAAGTAATTAGACCAGAGAGAAATGCTGTTTGCTTCCAAACAAACAAGCATGGCTCCCTGATAAAATATAAAAACTACAATGAAGTAGAGGAGACTTGTGAAGGCTTGGAGAAATATTTAACTGGCATTGGTGTTGGTCCTTGGTACAGTGACATGCCATCTCAGAAACCCCCTTCTCTACATTTCAAAGGCCTTCCCGGCTCAAAACATTAGCACAGTAAAGGCCCTAGGTGAGATGCAGGGAGGGGTTACCTGAGGGCATTGGACCCTCCCCTGCTTTCCATAACAATGGGAGGAAGGTCTGAGTTGCGGGGGGGGGGTATAAACATGCCGGTTCCCGCTCTCCCGGGCTTCTTCTTCCCGGTGGGATCTCGCCTTGTGAGCGTTTATTCGTCTTGGAAGTTTCACCACGTGGTGGTCGCCATCTTGGCCTACACGTGGCTGGGGTTCTAGCCTGGAATCCTAAGCATCGGGTTTTTCCTTTTGCTGATTTGTATGCCTGAACCTGTGATAAGTAAAGTTTTTTTAAAACCGCATGGGATTCCTGAGTGTCCATCCATTCCTCGCCGGCTTCGGAGGTAGAAGGGAACTTCGCTTCCCGGCACTGTCGGGGACCTCGGCGGAGCGCCCGACAGTAAGAGATTGCTATAGAAAAATCCTTTATAGCACAAAACTTGAGCACCTAGAAAATGAATAAATTTTTATAATCCTTTTTTTTTCTTTTTTTTGTTTTTGGGTCACTCCCAGCGATGGTCAGAGTTAGTCCTGCCTCCAAGCTCAGTAATTACTCCTGGCCGTCCTCAGTGGACATATGGGATGCAGGGAATGGAACCCGGGTCACCTGCGCGCAAGGCAAATGTCCTACTGGCTGTGCTATTGCTCCAGCTCTCTTGAATTTTTATAATTCCATGCACACCCAAGACTGAATCAAGACGAAACCGAAAATCTGATCATATAAATAGATGGTAAGGAAATTTAACAATAATCAAATATTTTCCCCATAGCCAAGGCATAGGTCTGGTGGGGATTTTAAAGAATTATTATGATTCATTCCAAGATTTTATAAAAAAATGATTAAGAAGTAAGTTTTCTGTTTCTTGGAGGCAAGTATAACCTTTATACCTGTCAGTTTTCAATTGCTGTTGTCTGACAGTAATGGAGTTCAGCAGTTCAGAGAAGGCCTCGGTTGCTGCTAAGGCCAACGACCATTCACCTTGACAGACATATGCAGAAACAAGTCCACAGGCTCTAAGATCTTGTGATGTTTCTTTTCTCTCTCTCCCTCACTCCACCTTAGTCCAGCACCCTCTCTTTATCTCCAGCAGTTTTCTAGTAGGCAGGACACTGGGATTCTCACAGCAGGCTCTCAAGGAGGTAGGCCAACCGGGGTTCTCTCAGCAAGTTGGTCTGCAGACCCTCACTTCCTTCACTCCTTTTGCTAGCAAACTGTCTCCAACCAACTCTATCTCAAGCACTCTCTCCAACTCTTTCTAGCCCTCTGCACTCTCCAACGCTACACCTCCCAGACTCTCTCTTTTTTATATCTGCCCCGCCAGACTCAGAAATGTGACCTCAACTGTCTAACAGTCTTCTGAACTTTTATAAACTTATAGGCAGGGGTACTGCCACTTTAAGGGACATATCATCTAACAAATACCAAATCAAAGACATCTCTAAAATAGTAATCCCATACTCTTGTATGCTACAAGAGTATGCTACCCGCACGGCAGAGCCTGGCAAGCTACCCGTGTCGTATTTGATATGCCAAATACCAGTAATAATTATATTAGGTCATTCCCATGACCTAATATAATGGTTTGAGGCTCTTTATGTTCCTGGAGCAAGCAGGTGCCCTTGGGCTTTACTTGCATGAGACAGGTCATATGGAGATGTTACTGGTGCCCGCTCGAGCAAATCAACGATGAACGGGAAGACAGTGATACAGTGACCATCACTTATGAATACAGATACAAAGATTCTCAACAAAATCTAAATAACGTAAAATCAGCAATAAATAAAAAGTTATCATACGCTATAATTAAATATCTATTCCAGAAATCCAAAGATGGCTCAATACATGTAAATCGATTAAAATGATACACTGCATCAATTAAAGGAGTGATAACAATCTTATGATCATCCCAATATATTGAGAGAAAAATGCATCATTCTTCAATGCTCATAAGTTATTAAAAATCTCAAGAAAAAAATGCTAAAAAGGAAATTACATCAATATATGCTAATGGTCATGTGCAACATATAGCTAAATCTTTTTTGTAAGTATTTTATTATACCACCATGAGATATACAATTACAAAGATGTTTATATTTGGGTTTTGGTCATACAGTGTTCCAGCACCCATCCCTCCACCAGTGCCCATCTCCCACCACCAACGTCCCATCCCGGTTCCCTCCCTCCTCCCTCAGCCCGCCTCCATGGCAGGTTCTTTATTTCATTCCCTCTCTATCTCTTTCTCTTTTCCTTCCCTTCCAGATTGTGGATTACAGAACATACATTAAAGGGTTGTCATGTGTATCTTTTTGTCTGTATTTAATGCTCAGTTCTAGGTTGGTATTAGTACTTTCAACAATTGTTAGCACACTGTTCCATTTTCTGTCTAACCTAGCCTCTGACTTCCACACATTTGTGATAATTTCCACCTTTGACTAGACCTCCTGATATATGTTTCACTTGACCTTGGATATTGGTATCATGATATGTACATATATATTTATGCCATGCAAATAAATGCAGTCATTCTGTATCTGTCTCTCTCTCTTTCTGGCTAATTTCATTCAACATGATCTTCTCCATGTCCATCCATTTATAGGCAAATATCATAACTTCATTTTTCCTAACAACTGCATAGTACTCCATTGTGTAGATGTGCCACAGATTCTTTATCCAATCATCAATTCTCGGCACTCTGGTTGTTTTCAGATTCTGGCTATTGTGAATAATGCTGCTATGAACTAAAGCTTTCCACCTATTCTCTATGGTTAATGATTGTCATTCTTACCACTATTATTCAACGTAGTTCTGGGAGTCTTTGCCACTGCAATTAGGGAAAAAAATACCTTGAAGCAATTAAAATTGGAAAGGAAGAAGTAAAATTATTGTGCCTTGTGTATGACATTATAGTATATTATATATCTAAAGACTATAACAATATTTTAGAAACGATGTCATTATAGCTAAGTGGCAGACTACAGTACCAACACACAAATACATGTTGCATTGTTATATAAATAACAGACATGGGGCAGAGCTGCTACTGGCTCTCCCCGTGACCAGCTGCTCAAGAGGCGCCCGGGAGGGACGGTGGGTTCTAGCCCTGGCCTACCACCCCAGCAGAGTCTCACAACAAGCCAGACGACCCCCACTCCATGAGGGCCTCCATTTTCCATATCCGGACTTCTCTCTCGTCAGACCTCCACCTAGCAGAGCAGCCTATTAGCACCGGCTTGCGCTGGTCATTAGCGGCCTCACGGTTCATCAATAAATGCTGGACTTAGAGAGGCTTACAAGAATAGGCTACCTGCACGGCAGAGCCTGGCCAGCTACCCGTGTTGTATTTGATATATGCCAAATACCAGTAACAATTATAGACCTCATGCCGGAATGGATTGAGGCTCTTTATGTTCCTGGAGCAAGCAGATGCCTTGGGCTCTACTAGCATGAGACAGGTCATATGGAGATGTTACTGGGGCCCGCTCGAGCAAATCGATGATGAACGGGAAGACAGTGATACAGTGACAGTGATAGTTATATAAAAATAGTCAACTAAAGAAAAAATATTCAAAAATCAAGTAGATGTATTCCTAATAATGACTGACAGTGATTTTATACTTGTGGGATATATGTAAATTGTGAAGAGATGTCAATCTGATTCAAACTACTAATAACTTGAATTCTCTAATATGTACAAATAACAATTATCCAATACAATTACTAAAAATGTCTATAAGTTGAAAAATAAAGTGAATAAAAATATAAAGTAATTTTATATCTGTTAATCCATTAAATAAGTAATGTATTGTTAAAGAATGTATGTAATCATGAAGGCTATATGAAAACCTAGACCACATGTTATTATCTAGTGATTCCCTAGCCCATAATTGCTAATTTTACAAAAAGCTTTTAGTGGAAAAACAGACTTTTAATGAGACTTTTATTACCACAGTCAAAGTCGAAATAATTTCTCTCTCTTGACTCTCAATCACTGTTGTTTCTTTGATTTGATTTTTATCAAATATGGTGCTAAAAAGCATATAGAAAATATTTCTATTACAACTGAAAGTATTTTTAAAGTTTCAAATTTTCTTTCAGTAAAATTTTACCCACTTGCTACATCATTGTAACTCCTGATATTCTTCTTGCATTAATTCCTAATACTGGTACAGCTTATTTAAATCAAACTCTAAAGTATCTTTCCTGTGTGTCCCTGATTGTGGACATCATGCGTTCAGCTTTTGTTATTTTCATCTTACTAAGATGTTCACAATCAGGTCTCTTCAACAATATGTATTGTATTCATTTTTTTAGAAATGCATTTCCATTTTCCCTCTTTCCCAGATAAAAGACCATGTAAATTCCTTAAAGTAAGATGTTTGTGCATTTATATAATTTATACTTAGACTATAACACGATGGCATCACATACAAAAATGTATCTTCAATATGTCCCGTGTTTCACATGATCTCCCCTCTTTCATTAGTGAATTTGCACTGATTCATATTTTAGTGTGCTGCATTGACTTTGTGACTGAACTGGATTGAGGATATCGCTAGGGTCTGACATATACAAGGGAAAAAAATACAGAGAATTAAAAATGGGACCTGTGTGTTTCTGAGGAATGCAACATGGTTTACTGAAACAATCCATTAAGCAGTAACAATAGCTTCTTAAGCAATTGTATTTTCTTGAATCACTTTGCTGTGACTAAGCTACTTGTGATAACAGAGGATTGATTTTCCTCTTATACTTCCTTCTAAATTCAAACTCTACCATAAAAAGAAACAATTAGATTCCTTCTAAATGTGATGTTACTGATGAGCTCATTCCATGGTCAATGGAGGAAATCAATTTTCATTTAAAAACCTACAGTACTTTCCCCTTCTTCCTTTTTTGTAGTCTTTATTGATTCTTCTTTCTGTGGTAAGGCACTATCCATTCTGTGCTAGCAAGGTAGTATTGCCAGACCCCATAATAATTGGGAAAATTTAACTGATAAATTTCCTAAACTGGCAGTATGCCCACATCCTGATATGTAGATGAAGGCTAAATGGCTTACCATCAAACAGGAGTGGAAAACTTCCATTTACAAAAACCAGGAACATTATAGTGGCAAGACTCAAAATAACCTTTGATCTTTCTGTTGAAAGCAGGGGGTAAAGAGAAAAGAAAGCTATAATGCATTATAAATTATTCTTTTTAGTTAAGCATGACCTTTTTAACACCTTCTGATCAAAAAACAGTTTGAAACAACTACATCTCTTCTTTCCAAACTTTAAGCTAGAGTGTTTCCTGGAGTGGTCATTCATTAATTCAGTAGTTTTATTGTTTGACAGAAAGTACAACATTTAATTTTAATTCTCCTATAAGTACTGTTCAAATGCAGTTCCTTAATTTATACAATGATGTTTACCTCATGGGGTATGACTCTTACACAACAAAGATGTATTATGTATTTTGGATTAGGCACACTTCCCGTTTTTGCTTATAATGAAACTCTAGAGGAAAATGTTGAAAGGTAAAATGGTCACTTTCAGAAAGAAAAAAGCAAAGAAAAAAAGATTCCTTTCATATTTAATCTTCATATAGATCATTTTTGGCATGAATTCTCTTTATAAACTGCTCTTAATGAATTAAAAAAATCATTTTGATTTTCTTTTCCTTTGTGGGATCACTCATGGTGTAGACTGGGGAAGCATGGTGGGTGTCAGGGATCAAATCCAGCTTGGCTATGTGCAAGGAAAACCCTAATCCTATCTCAAAATATTTTTAACTAATTAGTTGTGAAGAATAATGTGTCAATTTAAATAATTAATAAGAGGCTAGATAGAGCTTAAAACAGAACATAATTTAAAACAAATATTCTTTAAACATATACAGCTTAACACAGATGAAAACAAAATTGGAAGCTCTATCTGTAACTCACGACAACTGAAAGTAGATTGTGAACCCAGGAGTAACTGACCAATGGAAAAAATGGACTCGGACCATCATAAAAGACAAAAAAGCCTGTTCCAGTGTGTTGCAGTATGCCTGCTCTTTAGCCACTGAGTCTTGCAATACTGTAATCAACAGCTATTTAAACCGAATTTAGCAGATACTTCTGTTTTCAAGTCTGTGCAATTTTAGGCAGGTAGGATATATCTCACATAGTTAATAATTTCATAATGTTTATAACTGATTTGTTTTTTTTTTCATTTTTGTGTCACACCCGGCAATGCTCAGGGTTTCTCCTGGCTCTGCACTCAGGTATTACTATTGGCAGTGCTCGGGGAACATATGGGATGCTGGGAATTGAACCCTGGCCAGCACAGGCCGGCTGCATGCAAGGCAACACCCTTCCCTGCTGGGCTATCGCTCAGGCCCCTATAACTGCTTTTGTTAAAAAATTGATATTATAAGATGAAATCATTTCATTTTTTATCATGCTTATCACCAAGTCTCATTATATGTCAAGCCCATCTGACTTTTGACGCCTTGGCAAAACAAGACAGTGTCCCTGATTCTCAATAAATGGAGATCAGAACTCTGGATTTCTTCTCTTACTTGAGTGAAAGCATGATTATCCAACAAAGCTCTTTAGATTTCTCCTCTGGGAAACCCGAATAGTGTTCTCATCCTGCTTTTGTAGGGCCCAGGTTTCTGAGGCATATGTTAATGCAGGGAGAATGGTGGAGTCAAAGAGATGTGCCCGGAACCAGAGGCTCTTTGTCTTTTAGCTATTTCTTCAATGCTCTTGAAGGCCTTCCATACTGCTCCCTTCCTTCTGCGCAGCTCAGGTGCTAAGTCATTCATTATGCTGAGTTCTCCACCTAGGTAGACATAACTGCTGCATTCAAAGACATTTATTCCCTTGAGAGTGAATGGAGCATTTGGAACTAGTTCATTTTCCATGATCATTGTTTTGTTGAGATTCAGCTGTAGACCTACCTTTCCACATTCACAGTCGAAGTCAGTCAGCATTTGTGCATATTGGATACTGTTTGGTGTTATTAGAACAATGTCATCAGGGAAGCAGAGGTGGTGTAGTTGCCTACTGTCTATCTTCACTCCCATTCCTTCCCATTCCAATTGTCACATGACGGTCTTGAGGGTGGCACTGAAGAGTTTTGGTGAAATGGTATCACCCTGCTGAACCCCTCTTTTGACATCAATGATCACTTCCTTGTAAAATGGTGATATCCTGGTGGTGAGTCCGTAATACAGCTCACAAAGGATCTTGATGTATTGAGTTTGAATGCCCTGTTTGACCCTGAAAGAACAGTTTGAGGATCTTTGTGTTCCTGGAGCAAGCAGACACCACTGGGCTACACTGGCACTGACAGGGTCAAATGTAAATGTTACTGGCTCCCACTCAAGCAAATTTGCAAATTATTGGATGTCAAGTGATCAAATCAAGTGATCATGCTAATTCAATCTTATTAATTTGTCTCATATTTAAAGATATATTACCTTCTAGCAGTTTTTAGGTTAAAATAAACTCAGTTTTATTTCTGAATTGAAAAGGTATCATCTGGTATCATTTAAAACATATCCGATATATATTTGACTGCTTTATAATTTAGACTTTCTAAGTGGATTTCATTCTATTAAAAAAATCTCTGAATAGCCAACATTGTTTTTACTAAAGCATATAGCATCCGCTTTGCGATGTTGGTAGATTTAGACTTCACATTTCATAGTTATTACAGTGAGATAGTTAGGACATCCCTGGTGTACTCAGAAGGGGTCTGTCAAATGCGCAGATTTAAGCACAGTAGTCACACTGTCAAGTCTTCATGGGAATTACAACAGTGTTTTCTCCATAGAATGTTTGCAGCTGCTGTATGATTTCTGGTCTTTGGCCTGGGAAACAGACTTGTGTACCTGTAATGCTCAAAGGTTTCCCTTGATCCCTGGGATGCCAGTCAGACTTTTCTAATTCCTCTGTAAATCAAGTAAGCTGGAAAAGGAAAGACCTAAATCAATAAAAAAAAGATATAGCATTGTTTCTATTACCACAATTTCTGTAGTGAAAAGACACAAAAACAAATTTGGAAGGTATTTAAAGGACAAGGTGAACATATGTATGATTTTAAAAATGACTAACGATAAAGATGCAAATCACCCACAATAATTTACCATTATATAATAACAAATTTGGATGTTTCACTGCTTAAGGAAGAATTTCAAACAAAAGTCATGTTAAATGAGGATCAGGTTAAAAATTTTAGAGAAAAATTTGAGGAGGACATTGTATTGAATATTTATCAAGTATGAAATTCTTGGTTTCTAGCTATCTCTTTTTATGTATGGTTCATTAATGTGTTCTGTAAATATTCTATTTTTTCCTGATAATGCATTTTGTAGTTAAATTCCTTAGTTACACAAACTTTTAAAAATTATAAAAGAAAAAATTATAAAACATACAATATGTGACAAACACAACCTAGAACCCATGGAGAAAACAATAGTACCACATTGGTACATGTTTGTTCTGAAAGAGCAGACTCACCAGAAATTTTCAGATAGACTTTTCCAATGATTACTCGCACAGGCTTCATTTGACATCGTTATCTCAAGATGCATAGCTAACATCAGCCTGAAACTCAGGAGAAATTGTTACTAATTTTTTTAAGAATACAAACTGCAGACACTTAAGAATATCTCCAAATATAAACTCTTTCTCTGAGAAAACTTTATCTCTTTCTCTTTTTCTGTTTAAGGCTCTTCGTATTCCTGAAGCAACCAGATGTCATTGGGCTACACTGGCATGTGATAGGGTCAAATGGAAATGTTACTGGCACCCACTAGAGCAAATCGATGAATAACAGGATGTCAAGTGATCAAGTGATGCGGTGGGGATAGTATGTGATGCGGAGGATCAAAGCAGGTTAGGCCATATGGAAGGCAAATGCACGACCCTTTGCACTGTCATTCTGGCCTCTTCTGAGAAAACTGTTTTAGCAGAACAAACATCTAGAGGCAAGATGATGTCAGATGTGATCATGAGAACCCTCTCCGCTTTACAAACCCAACTCAGACACTTCATACAGGATATACAAATCTCTTTCTTCCCTGCATTCCCCACCAGCATTTACAGGATTTTATTTGAGCCCAGAGATATAGGCAAAGGGGGTTAAGGTGACTGCCTTGTGTGTAGTTAATCCCAGTTTTATACCTGGCAACACATATGTTCATATGAACATAGCTAGGAGTGATCCCGTCCCTGATCATGGAACCAGGAGAATAAGCCTTGATCACTGCTGGATGGGGCCTCTCTCAAAAAAGGAAAAATATATTGAGAGTCATAATTGATTTTTTGTTAAGCTTTATTATTTCCAAAAATCTATGGCTGCCCAGCTAGCTCAGTCAGTAGAGCATTAGACTCTTATTATTTCCAAAAATCTTATTACAAGCCCCAACAATCCCTCCAATTCATCTGCCCACTGCATTGTCTTCTGCCTTTTCTTCTTTATCTCAGAATTTGTCTTCCAAATCAATACTTCAATTATCTACAGCTCCAATTGTGTAATTTTTCCAAAATAATAAAAAATTGTGGGATTTTCTCCCTCAAAGTGATATGACTTTTTTTTTTTCTCAGTACATATATCAGGTCTTCTACTAAATGTTACCTTAATATGGAGACTTTGGTCAATTAAGGATCCATGTAAGCTTGTTATAAGAATTTAGAAAGTGTACTCTTTTTTTTATCAAGTTAAGAGGAAAAAAAAAGGCCAGAGGGACCTAGGTCAAACATTTTCCCATTCTTCTTTTTTTTTGCTATTTGGGTCACACCCGCAATCCTCAGGGGTTACTCCTAGCTCTGCACTCAGGAATTACTCCTGGAGGTGCTGGCGGACCATATGGTATGCCTGGGATCGAACCTGACACTGCACAGACCGGCTGTGTGCAAGGCAAACGCCTTACCCGCTGGACTATCACTCCAGCCCCCTTTTTCCTGTCCTTGATCATAAAGAGATTATTTTCCCCTTAAGTTATTTTAATTCTTACATTTCTCTTAATTGAAAACAAACTTTATTATTAATAATAATAATAACCTAGAAGTGCAGTTTAAAAGAATGTGTGACATCATAAGAGAACAGACTAATCTAGACATATGTCTTCTGCATGTAAAACCTTTATTCAGTTTCAGAGTCACCCACTACTTGCCAGGGAAAGTTATCCTTCCTCTCTTGTTATGCTTCTGGACACTTAACTCAATGATGTTCTTGATTTTTTGAACTTAGAGCCAGAAAGTACTGTAATGCTCAAGTTTTACTTTTCTTCCTACTAATCTTTCCTGTATTAATTTGTTAGTCCTGCCTCAGAATTACCCAGAGGAATGAGGAATTTTCCTACCACCTATCAAAATCTGCATATAACCACCATCCAAAATGAATTTGATTCTGACATTGCACTTTTCGAAACTCCATGTGAAGTACTCCTGTGTGCTTTGTACAGTAATCCCTGACTTAAGATCACTAATAGGAAACTGACTATTTCCTATTATAAACTGCCTATTTCCTTTGTGAAGCACTCTTGTGTGCTGTGTACAATGTTCCCTGACTTGAGATTACTAACAGGAAAATGACTATTTCCTTTATTTATTTATTTATTTATTTATTTGTTTGTTTATTTATTTGTTTATTTATTTATTAATTTGGTTTTTTGGGTCACATCCGGCAATGCTCAGGGGTTTCTCCTGGCTCTGCACTCAGGATTTACTCCTGGCGGTGCTCGGGGGACCATATGGAATGCCGAGAATCGAACCCAGGCCAGCACAGGCCAGCCGTGTGCAAGGCAAACGCCCTACCTGCTGGGCTATCTCTCCGGCCCGAAAATGACTATTTCCTATTAGGGATACACATAGTACAAATAAGCAAAAGTGAGAAACTGAAGTCAATTCCAGTGATGATTCTCCAGACACTGTATCCTTTAATGATGATTAGCCCAGTTGTGTTCCCAGGTCACTATGGCTACAACTGGTGGTGATAGAGGTCCAGGTGCTTCTAGAAACTGAACTCAGAATCTCACACATGCAAAGTCATGTGCTTTTCTCCTTGAGCTCTCTCATGTATCACTGTATCATTATCTTCTGTTCATCATTGATTTGCTCCAGCGGGAACCAGTAACATCTCAATATGTCCTGTGTCATGCTAATAGAGCCCAAGGGCATCTGCTTGCTCCAGAAACAAAAAGAGCCTCAAACCATTCCATCAGTTCATGGGAATGAGGTCTATAATTGTTACTGGTATTTGGCGTATCAAATACGACACGGGTAGCTTCTGCCAGGCTCTGCCATGTGGGTGGCATACTCTTCGGAGTTACCTCTGATCTCCAGCATTTATTGATGAACCTCTCGGCCTCAAGTGGCTGCCCTAGCCAGGCTGTGATCAGCTCTTCTGCTAGGTGTATTTCTGATGAAAGGGGAGTCCACATGTGGAAAATGGCAGCCCTAATGGAGTGGAGGGTCATCTGGCTTTTTTGCAAGGCTCTGCTGGGGTGGTGGGCCAGGGCTAGAACCCGCCATCCCTCCTTGGTGCCTCATGAGTGGCAGGCACAGGGAGAGCCGGTAGCAGGTCTGCCCCATGACTGTGAGTCTCTGGATCAGCATACATGGGCCGGACTGCCGAAAGTATCCAGCTCAGCGCCAACCTTGCCATCCCTAGGGCCCTGCTTCGGGGGTGCTGCAGTTTGGCGTTGCGCGAGGTGCCTGGGCTCTGGCTCCAAGCTCTCTCATGACTCCAGAAAAAAAAATTAGAAGACAGAATTTTAAAAGAGTTGGGTAATTGAACATTACTTTCCTTCTATGTGAATTGGATTATTTCCTCATCACTGTATCACACTCTATCACTGTCTTCCCATTGTTCATCAATTTGCTCAAGTGGGCACTAGTAACATCTCCATAAGTCCTGTCACAAACAAGTGAAACCAAGGGCATCAGCTTGCTCCAGGGACAAGATGAGCACCAAACCATTCTTCAGGTCATGGAACTGAGGTCCATAATTATTACTAGTTTTTGGCATGACAAAAAATAAAACATGCGTAGCTTGCCAGGATCTGCCATATAGGTGGTATATTCTAGGTAGAAGGCTCTTGTCTCGAGCATTTACTGATGAAACTTACAGGGAATGGTCAAGTTTTTTCTAGGATGGAGCTCTGAGGAACTATGGAGTTTGGATGTTGAGAATGACTAACCGCATTAGGTGTGGGTTGCTCTGGTGTTTGCTAGGGTTACTGGTATCAGTTAGAACCTGTCTAGAGCTGTATACAATGTATAAATGTGAAAGATCTTGGGAAGGACCTTATCCTAAAATCAACATTCTCTAAGAATATCGTGCAGCTTTGCAGCTGCGTGCCAAGAGAGCTGTGGGTCTGATGTGGGTGGGTCTCTCTCTTCCGGGGCAACTGACATGGAGGCGGAGGAAAGGGCAGGGCCCAAATCTTCACTCCAAGTGTGGCCAGCATGGTCTTTCCCTTCAATGTTGGACTCGGCCAGGGGCTGCCTGAGCCCCTTTAGGGGAGGTCTGCTCCATGGGTTGCTTCCACATGGGGCTGGCTGAGCAGCGCAGCTGTGGGTCTGAAGTGGATGGGTCTGGATCTCTTGCAGGGTTGCAGATTAGCTGTGGGTCTGGCATGGGTAGGTCTCTCTCTTCCGGGGCAACTGGCATGGAGGCGGAGGAAAGGGCAGGGCCCAAATCCCCACTCCGAGTCCGACCAGCTTGGTCTCTCCCGCACATGAGAGCAAACCCTTGGAGCAATGGGGCCATCATCATAAATTAATTGTTAAATAAAATACTATTACACATACTCTTTCATCACTCTCAACACTCATTATGTTTTTTCTTCATTTCTAGTAATGCTATCTGTTACCTAGTAGAAGCTTGAAAAAAAAAGCGTTATATCCCCATGTGTTGGATGACAGGTTTAGCTAGAAAAAGGATATGCCTATGTTTCAACAGATGGCAAACCTGATAAGAAGCTTTGGGTTCCACTACATCTTGCTAAAACTCGAGTTCTCCAAGATTCAGGAAATGCCTAAATTCTTCCGAAATAAAGTTTCAGAAAGACATCGCAAACTACTGTTATAACCATTTACACTTACATCACTTATAATAATAATCTTGCTTGCAGCCTATTGATGTTACAGCTGAAGATAAACTCTTTCTAAAAAAAGGTGGAAAAAGGTAACTTTGGAAATAGTGTTATGTCGGGAACTTTGCGGGGGTCCCCGACAGTGTCAGGACAGAGGTTGTCTTCTACCTCCGAGGACCCCGGGAGAAAGATGAAAACTCACGAGTCCGGTGCAGTTCCAAAAAAATGGCTTTTAATAGTACAAAAGCTCTTCCACAGCAATCCAATATAATGAACAAACTCTAGCTCTGGTCCGAACTTAGACCATACAAAGAGCCTAAGTCTCCCACCAAAGAGAGAGAGGATCTCACCCGAGCTGAGTCCTACCCAGAAGGGAGCAAAGGCCAAAGAGCAAAAGGCCAAAGCCAAAAGCCAAAAGCAGGGAGCCAAAAAGCTGAAGGCTGAGGAACCAAAAGGCAAAAGGTGAAGGGCCTCAAGTCAGCCCCTTATATACACCAAAGTAATCCAATCCAGAGGTTGTCATGCCAACAAAGAACCCTAAACAGAGTGTAGTGCCACACTCTATTGCAGGTATAAACAAAGGTTACACCAAGGACTAATCCTGAGATTATCTCTTATGTAAAACACTGGAGAGAGAGGGGCTGATATAAAGTAATACATCTTAACTTCATGAGCTTCATGTAATCTAGATGGTACCCACAAGGTCCTTATTATTATCTGCACCAGGGTGATTCTGAGTATCTTGTTCTCATGTACTGAAAGGGTCATACTCGCCTGCTTAGAGCAAACTAGTATGATCCTTCCTATAGTCTTCCCTTTAGTCTCAGCGTAGCCAGGGTGGTAGTCTCCTGGTAAATTCTAACTGTCCCACGTTGGGTGCAGTGGGTATAAAGAGGAGCTGTGCCCAATCTAGAAAACATAGAAGTCTTAGTAGATGTATAAGTCAGAAGTTATTCAATCAAGGTGACTTCTGTAACTGCCACACCCTCTAGCAGTGTTTACATAGAAGAGAGATCTCATTAGAATGAACCTTGGCTTAAATAAGATTAAGCTGGGAGTGAGCAAAACAACAAAACTCCCAGATTAGCTAAACATGTCCTCCAACAGTGTTATATGTCAAAAATGGTTTAACAATTAGAGTTTTCTAATATTTCTTGATTATAGATATTTAAAATTTTAAAAATTTTACAGGAAAAGAACTTGGCTGCTACAGATTTCTTCTACAGGTACTTAATAATCTGGACTCTTACCACAGTGCTCATTACAAAAAGGTTTGCTAAATTAATGAAACAATTTTCTCTAATGTTTCTATTCACAGGAATGGACACTATCACCATCATATTTCCTGGCTTTGTATTCATGAAACTTGATTCATTACCATTTATCACCCTAGATGGGTCATATATACAGCTGTAATATACTGATTGATCTAATTTGTGTGTGTGTGTGTGTGGTGGCCACCATTTTGTTTTTTGACTAATGTTGTGTCTACATTATGTCTAAACTACCACCTTCTCAATTTCTATCTGATCACTACAAACCTCTATTAGATTCATCAGCTCCGTCGCTGACCTATTAGATTGATCAAATTTGAATTAGTGAATTCTTATACTTATCTCACTGCTCTACCTGAGCTGGAGCTTCTTTATGTTCTTCTCTCCATTCCATACTTGGATTCCTGCCAAACCCCTCATGATTTCATTTGTGACCAATTATGAAAAGTGTTTTTGACTCATCTAAAATTAAGTTATATGTATGGTTGCTGGTGCCAGTGTTCCCTTGCTGAAGATGCCTTGGGAAATGCCTGTACCACTGCTCCAGAGACCTATTCCAGTGCTTGAGAAGTTTGGTCCAGTGCTCCTAAAACCTGATCCAGTGTTCCTGACTTTTCATCAAACTCCTGATGACTACTCTCCTGAGACTCATTTCTTTTTTCACCAATGTTGATGTTCCAGAATCAGTTCTTCAGACCTTGTTCCAGAGACGTGACTTCATGGGAAATTGACTCTCACTAATTTAGGACAATACAGGCTGTAGTCAGTTATGACTAAACAACAAGAGATATTTTACTATGAACTTTACTCTGGGTTCAAAATGAATTCGGACATTAGGACAACATATGATATTACCTTGCAATTGGAATTGTACCTTTTCTGTATCATTCCTCTGTATATATTATTTAGAATACTTGTGTTTTTGTATTTTTGTAAACAAAAAAGGGAGAATTGTTGGATGACAGGCTTAGCTAGTTTGGGAACTTTGCTGTTTTGCCCACTCACAGCTTAATATGCTTAAGCCAAGATTCATTCTAATGAGATCTCTCTTTTATGTAAACACTGCTAGAGGGTGTGGCAGTTACAGAAGTCACCTTGACTCTGAATAACTTCTGACTTATACATCTACTAAGACTTCTGTGTTTTCTAGATTGGGCACAGCTCCTCTTTATACCCAATGCACCCAACGTGGGACAGTTAGAATTTACCAGGAGACTATCACCCTGGCTACATTGAGACTATAGGAAGATTACAGGAAGGATCATACTAGTTTGCTCTCTCAAGAGTGTGACCCTTTCAGTATACGGAGAATAAGATACTCAGAATCACCCTGGTGCAGATAGTGATAAGAAGGACCTTGTGGGTACCATCTAGATGACATGAAATTAAGATGTATTACTTTATACCAAGTCTCTCTCTCTCCAGTGTTTTACATAAGAGATAATCTCGGCAAAAGGAATTAGTCCTTGGCATAACCTTTGTTTATACCTGTAATAGGGTGTGGCACTGCCCTTCTACAATCTGTATAGGGTTCTTTGTTGACTGACCCTCCTTGGATTACTTTGGTGTATATAAGGGGACTGACTTGAGACCCCTTGGTCTTTTGCTCCTTCTTTAGGGTAGAACACCTCTCAAGTGAGATCCCCTCTCTCTTTGGTGGGAGACCTAGGTTCTTTTGTATGGTCTATATTCAAACCAGAGCTAGAGTTCTTTTCATTATATTGGATTTTAGTGCTTTTCTATTAGCCTTTTGGACTGCGACTCGTAGTCATTTCCCGGCCGGAGGAACTTCTGTTCTGACCGCAGGGACCCCGGCCCCCAACACCCTGAAAGCATCTGTAATATAAGGAGAAAATATCTGCTTTGAAAGTTCCGAAGAATACACCATTTCAAGGTATGACAAACTTTCTGATATATTTATTGGTAGTTGCAAGTTCAGTAAATAAAGCCTCAAAAATATTTTTTTTTTTTTTTGCTCATTTTATAGCTTTTCATTTGCATGGCTGAGACTAACTAGTTTTAAATAGTCAATAAGGATCAGTTATAGGTACTCCCATTTATGAACTAAGCAAATTAAAGAAATCCAAGTACTGAAAAATAAAACAATGTTCCCCCGAGGGGAATAGTTACAAAATGAAAGTAATTGTGTGAGTGTGATTTAGGTCATTTTTTTATGTATTTATGTCCTGAAATTCTATGCATAAATTTATTATTTTTATTCTGTTTTGATTTTTGGTTCACATCCAGCAGTGCTCTTTGCTTCTCAGCCTTATGTTCAGTGGTCATTCCCAGCGGTGCTGGTTGGACCAAGCGTTGCAGTGCTCTTGGTTTCTCAGCTTTTTGTTCAGTGGTCATTCCCATTTGGTTCACATCCAGCAGTGCTCTTGGTTTCTCAGCTTTTTGTCCAGTGGTCATTCCCAGAGGTGCTGGTTAGACCAAGCGTTGTAGGGCTTGAACCCAGGTTTCCTATATACAGCGCGTGTTGCTAACACTTTAAGATGCTTCCCTGATTTCTGGAAAGTCAATTTTTGGGCTCCAAATGACTTCTTTTTTCTTTCTGCTCCACTGTTCAGGCTACTCTATTAAGCAATCAAACTTTGTAGTTCTCTGAGTTAAAAGACAGTCTAATGATTGTCTTTGCTTCACTCTCAGCTACGTTGCTCTGATGGCTCTGTATGTTACACACACTTGCCCGTGGTGCTCACTTTACTTATGATTAGCACACATTCTCACAATGCTTTGGTCATAGCACTCATGAACATTAGACTGGACTCGTGGCTCTGGCTTGCTGTATTGTGTTCATTATTGTGCTCATGCATATATATCTATGCCTTTACAATCACACTTCTCATTTCAGTGTTGAGAATTACAAAGAGCAGAGTCATAGGGACCCCTCTTAGGGCATCTTGTTGGCCATACGCATCATATTTGCAATCTCTTTGCCTCTGAAACATCTTGGGTACCCCCTTCTAGAATAGATCAATAGAGTAAACTTTTATAAAGATTAAAAATATAATTGATATCTTAATATATCTAAAACGTGAATGAGAAATAATTTCACTAAGAATAACTGTCCTTACAAATGTTCACTAAGAATAAATGTTCTTATAAATATAAATGAGACTGCCAATGAGTCTCATACATTTTTCTTCTGAAATCTAAATTTAGGATACCTCAATCAAACAAAAAGTGATTTACCTGGAAGAAGCACTAGAACTTGGTGTGTGGGGGTATTTGTGTGAGTGTATGTGTGGGGTATAAATTTTAAAACAAATATGATTGATTTTCTTAGAAATGTTTTGATATGATAAAAATATTTTTAAATGCCTGTCACATTGTCTTTAATCATCAGTGTCAATCTTAGGGTAAAAGCTGAGTGCTGGATAAAATACCATTAATGCCTGTAGTATACGCAAAATGCTAATAATGACCTTGATTCCCAAAGTGTGGGTCCAAGGTTCAGTGAGCAAAATATTGTTAATTAGCTCCGATTTTACTGTTGTTGAAAAGTGTAAATTATTTAATGAGTTATGAAGCATTTAAGTATATTTTATGTTCAATGAAGAAATCATATAAATGGGCAATAAACATGTTCTATTTGCCCATTGAGAGAAAAGAAAATCCACAAAAACTATCACAATTACTTTCTAGCAAAAATTAAGGATAAACGAGTTTTTATAAAACTCCCTTATTTTATTTTATTTTATTTTATTTTTTGCTTTTTTGGGTCACACCCAGATACTCTCAGGGGTTATTCCTGGCTCTTCACTCTGAAATTACTCCTGACTGGGCCTGGGGGGACAATAGGGATGCTGAGGATGGAACCCGGGTCAGCCGCATGCAAGGCAAATGCCCTACCTGCTGTGCTATCGCTCCAGCCCCAAACTCCCTTATTTTAGATGAACAAAAATATTGACTGCATTAACCAGTGTTTAATAATAAATTTTGAAAACTATAAATAATATTTTATAAATATAATCATTAAAATAAATTAAAAATAAGTATAACCTCTTGTGGCTTTTTAGAAAATTCTGACTTTTTATAAACAATGCAAATTTTACCAGATGAAAATTTTGTTGTCAAAAAAATAAATACATGTGAAAAGTCAAAATAAGTGATTAACATTTATTTTAACAAATATCTGGAAATTATGTTTTAGTTTCAGAACTTTTTATTTATTTATTTATTCATTTATCTATTTGCTTTTTTGGGTCACACCCGGCAATGCTCAGGGATTTCTCCTGGCTCTGCACTCAGGAATTACTCCTGGTGGTGCTTTGGGGACCATATGGGATGCCAAGGATGGAACCCATGCTGGCACAGGCCGGCCACATGCAAGGCAAACACCCTACCCACTGGGCTATCGCTCCAGCCCCAATTTCAGAACTTTAGATTTATGAAAGGTATAGTTATAATGAATTCACTTGAAAGGAATTTTGGATATGTTTGGTGAATATTTGTAATCACTTGATCACTTGATCACTTGACTTCCCGTAGATCATCAATTACGCCCACGGGCACCAGTAATATCTCAATATACCTGTCACATGCAAGATAGCCCAAGGGCATCTGCCCACTCCAGGAACATAAAAGAGCCTCAAACCATTCCATCAAGTCATGGGAATGAGATCTATAATTGTTACTGGTATTTGGCATGTCAAATACGACATGGGTAGCCTTGCCAGGCTTTGCTTTGGGGTGGGATAATCTTCTAGTCACCTCAAGACTCAAGCATTTATTGATGAACCGCGTGGCTGAGCCGGGCTGCAATCAGCTCTTCTGCTGGGTGGAGTTCTGACGAGAGAGGAGTCGGATATGGAAAATGGCGGCCTTCCTGGTGTGGGGGTTCCTCTGGCTTCTTGTGAGGGCTCTGCTGGGGTGGCGGGCTAGGGCTATAACCTGCCATCCCTCCCAGACCCCTCGTGAATTATTAAATTATTTTAATAATTTAGTAATATTTGAACAACCAGGAATTTATTCAAGTTAAGGGTAACTGGAATGGTGGATTTGTCACAGAGTTTGACTGATAATAGATTTAGTACATATTTAATAGACTATCGCCTATCTTATTTAAGAATAGCTTATTTTTCCCCAAGTTTTCATGTTGAGTTTACAGCTTCAAAATGGGAAATATCTTAACTAAAACTATGATTTTCTTATTTACATAACTCTCAGGAACATGCAGGACCCCAACAATATCGGGTTTCAGAGAGTTCCCTGATCACTCTTGGTGAGCTGATGATGGACGAACAAAAAGTCTAAGAGTCCAGTGGAGAATTCAAAACTATTTACTTCTCACCATCAGTTAAACACACTCTGCCACCACTACCCTGAGAGACCAGCTCCCATAGACCCAGAGCTGCTAATCAGACACCATACCATGTGCTCAAAGACCCACCCACGGACCTATGTGTGTTCCTCTTTATCAAGCTCCCTTTGTCTCTTGCCCATGGAGCAAAAAAAGTTTCAGACTTTCCTCATTGGCAGACCAGGCTAAATCAAAGTTCGAAACCAGCTTTTAGGTGCAAATTCCAGGTGAGCCACAGCTGCTTCAAGCTTAACAAGTGCAAATGTGAGGCCTTTTCCCTTCCTCCCAAACCAGCTATTTATGCAAACACCATACAGAGGGGTTGGCATAAAAATATAGCCAAGATATAATATCTGTAAGGCGTATTTTCATAGGGGACATCACATCATACAATTAAAACTATGTTCTCCATGTTAGATTGATATCTCTACTCCTACAAGGTCCTTTGATTGGTCTACTTTGCTCCAATGCAATTTCTTAAATGTTCTTTATTTAGTGATAGGCTTTATAGACTTGTCTTTGATAGGCAAGCCAGTATTACCTCTTTTTAGATCTTTCATAGACCTAAATTCTCTCTGGATGGTTCCAACCTAGCCAGGGTGGACTCCTACTGGTATTAATCAAGTCCCATTCAGGGACCAGTGGGGAGTTTGAGAAAATATATCCAATCTAGATTATATTGGGGCCAATAGTAGAAATGATGATGGAATTCCAGGAGCCATAAGAGTCAAACTAACTTACCTGTATATGCCACACCCTCCTTTAGTGTTTACACAAGACATATATCTGTTTGGCATAAAGCTCTGGCCTAAAGATATGCCATTATACAGTTAAGTGGAATCCCCAAAAGTAAAGATTCAGAGCTAATTTGTAGGGCATCACCCAACACATAACAAAATGTTTCTCAAAACAAAACAAAACAAAAATACCAACCAATTTAAGACAGTCTAGAACTAAAAGCAACATAGCTAGTGAGTGGTAATGTAAGAGTCAAATAATTTAAGGTAAGCTACTTAAAATTCCAAGCAGTCTTAATCAGAAAGCATGAGACATGATTAAGAACAGAGAGGAAGAAGGTAGAAAATATAAGAAGCAAAAAATAGATACCAGTCAGTCAGGAATATCTTTATTTTCTGCGGGGGGGAGGCGGAAATAACTTGCTATGCCTAAGACTACATGTTGCATTTAGGAATTATTCCTGGCAAGGTTAAGGGGTGGTCATATAGGATGCAGGAACTGAATCCTGTTAATCTCCTGTATGGCAAGGGAGATTAACTGTGATACTTTCTTTCTGATCCCAGTTAGG